>JBCJKH010079812.1:26929-40898 GCA_039877255.1 Loriculus beryllinus
CTTGCTGTGGATCCACACTGCTAACTTTCCAAGTCCCTCATTTCTACCTAATAACCATTCACTACATTCATTGTCTGACACTGCCAACAGGAATGTAGTAGTCACATTCCAAACACAATCTGAGGACATCTGAGATGACTGCTCCCTTGTACAATAAATGCTGCACCACTGAGAAAAAATACAAACCAAACAAACCAAAACAAAAAAACACAAACAAACAAAAACCCAAACAAACAGAAAAGCCTGATGAAGAAATTAAAATGTTAAATCAAAGCCACAACCACTGTCGAAGTGGAGGCAGGCTAATTCGTTGCTCTGAATGTACGTAAACTACGAACCAGGATTCACTCTAAGAAGGTGGACCTGAGGTGGTGGTCTGAACAGCCTGGAAAATCTGGATAAAGAAAATTCCATGGTGAGTACAATGGAAGAAGGGTGGTTTGGGATATTCTCACTGAGGGGGCAAAGAAGATAATGAAAAACGGAATTGGCACGTAGTTAATCTGGAGAATGCAGTATGGGTACATTGATGGGTGCAGAAGGCAGCAGTTGCAAGGCTGCACTACAAAACCACTCCACATCCCAGGAAGCCTGTTGAGAAGGGCTAAAATACGGATGAGGCAAAATTCTTAGAAGATCACTCCCAAATGCTGAATACTGCCAGTGCAAAGATTCTGGCTCCTGGCGGTCTCATTTTCCCCGAGACTGACAATGTGGAAGAGAATCATAACTCTTTCCACCTCCAGGTTACCTTCATGGCCCAGGCACTGTGCTGCCAGAAAAAAAACACTGCACAGAACGGATGTAACCAAGTTGTACATTAGAGAGAAGTCAGATAGCCAAGCTTCAGCTGTTTAAGCCTGTGAATGTGCCTGGTCCTCATGTCTGAAGTCTTCCATGTAGCTTGCTGACACTGCTTTTTATCCAGGCCCCATTTGAGATCCCTTAGGGCCACGGCAAAATGAACCAAAATAATACTGCTTGCACTCATGTATGGAATGAAATAGAGCCAGGTCAGGGAGGTGGGCAGGAAATCTGCACTCACATAATTAAAGTTTCTTCACCACATGGAGGCACAAGATGTATAAATTGTAACTGGAAGTATGAGATGAGCTTTTGAGCTGGGTTGAACAGAAACAATTCTGACAGTTTCAACTTCTAAATACATGGTTTTCTTACTAAATACACAGACACACATCTGTTATGTAAAAGACATACACAGAGAGATGAGCATGTCCAAAAGAGGCAGAAACCTAAACTAGATTAAAAAGTTGAATCAAGCAGCTGAATAAGGTGATTAGACAAATTCTTTGTTGAAGAAGACCCTTTAATTGTCATTTCGTGGGTAACTAACTAGCACATTTTGGTGCATGAAGGATGAGGATATGTTCATTTACTGCCAAATTTAATTGTCCTCCTTACAAAATTGCTTTCTCCCTTTTCTGCATTGAGCTGCTTTGCAGAGGTCCTGGGCCAAGGTGCATGCCCAACCTAGCAACTCAATTGCCCATGTACTCATTTTTGCCACCTGCCAGCTTAGTTGGTTTTGTAAATGCCTTATTTTCTTTTCTGTTGGGCTTTTTTTGTTTCATTGTTTGGAGGTTTTTAACTCTTTAATCCATCTTGATTCAAGGTGCCTGACTCAGGGTGGAGGCAGGTGAAAGGAGCCACCTGAGCTGGAGTATTGGAGAGGGTGGTAATCTCTACCAGTGAGGTGGGGAGAGGCAGCTGCTGCCCACTCGACTGTGGGGCAGCCCATGAGGAAGCCCATGGAAAGCACAGGTCCTGCAGTATTCACATGACTCAAACATCTCAGCCTGGCAGGAGCCTTACACAGCACTCAATAATAAAAATAGCTCCATACACCACTCAGTTTTACCTGCAGGTGCATATAGCTATGAACAACCATGTTCCTCTCAAACTTCTGGATAGGGGCCTGAGTATGAAGAGCCACAGGTGTGATGAGTAGAACTTGATAAAGCTGGAAACACCTTCAGAAGGAAGTCTCATCTCAGCTTTCCCAGTTCCAGGTGTTATTGTAACTGTGAAGCCAGGTTCACGTGATCTTGTTGTGGTGATGGCTGCATATAAAAGCAATCACTCTTGAGGATCACTAGCATTGCTACTGTTTTGAGCCCATCTGTTATCAGAAGTTTTCTTGTTGGATTTTCATATCCACTAACACTTTCCTTGCTTTAACAAGAGAAATTTCTGCATGTCAGAAGTTCTGTTCTGTAGTTGTGACCAGCTGATCCAGAGCCAACTGTAGAAATCACAGTCCTCAATCTATGTAGTGCCAAAAGCAGTCTTGCCACTCTCAGTCCTGTCTGCAGTGTGAGTCTCAATGGTTGTAGATGGAGAAGCTGAAATATGAAGTGGTAATACAGCTTGAAGTCTATGTAGCCCTAAAATAGTGTCTCTGCATGTCTGCCTTATTCAGTCACTAGGGAGGATTCACCTTCAATTTGTTTGCTTACCCTTTTTTAAGGAAACCCTGGTAAACCCCTTGCAACTTTAGTCTTAAAGGGTATGGGGAAAATAACAGTGGGCCAATTATATTGGCATTTGGCTTGAGGGAGAACAGACTGCTCCTTTGATGCTTTGACATTTTTGATCTCATGCTAATTTTGATGGAACTAACCCCAGGAGATACATTTATGGAATCTAATAAAAGACCTGTAGGTTCAAAGACTGATCAAGGAAGAAAATTGGTTTAGAGGGAAGCCATCTCAGCCAATGATTGATGTTGTTGTATTAGGGTAAGTATGCAAAGAGAAGAGAACAAGTTGGTTTGCTGCCACAAGTTTTCAAAGCAGAATAGAAAAGCCCCTCAAATTATATCTTTCAACAAAAAAGTAAGAATTTGGAAAAATAAAAAATCTGTTTAGTTGGATAAACCTTGAACTCTTTTCTAGACCAAAGGAAGGCAACTCTGCTGCAGGTGTAAATTAGATCAAAAAAAAAAAGATTAATATAAAACTCCTTCTCCTCTCACTCCCTTAAAACCAAAAGTCCGACTCACAGCAGTGCAGTGTATACAGCAGAAGCGAGGTACGGGGTGCTGGGATGCAGCCACGTGTGCCCAGGGTTACCCTGCCTGCCCTCACCACAGCTCATTTCCCACATCCTTAGTCTGGCAGGTCTCTCATGGCTCAGCCAGGTGAATAAGGTCTCCCACAGTTCCAAGGACCTGCCTGGGCGCAGGACAGCTGCTCTGGCAGCTGTTCTTTGGCACTTCTAGAGGCCAGCAGAAACAGAGCTGTTCTCCGTTAGAGCAGTGCTGGGTAGAAGAGGCACAAGCTTTATAAGTATATCATAAGACCATCACACAGAACAGCTGACACTGCACAGCTTGCTCCCTCCCAGGCTAACTCGCTCATTTGATTTGTAAGAAAAACAAGATTAATTTTGAAGGATTAAACATCTAAAAGGCAAAGAGCTACCTGTTGGGAGGTGCAAAAGTAAGAACAGTATTTATTTTTTTTAAGAGGATTTCAAAATTGTGGTTATTTTCTTTTTTACCTTTCGTATTATGCCTCAAAGACACACAGAAATAGATCAGTGAGATATTTCTCTTTCTTGTTACTGCAAAAGCACAGTTTGGATCTTGGTGTTTGGTTCTTGTTGAAGGAAGTGATACCTACAACGGAAGAAGCATAGTTTAGCACAAGAACTACTGAGGGAAAATGGATATACCAATGGCTTGTCCCATGCCGTGTGTCTCCATCTTTCAGACCTCTTCCCCCAGCTCGGACATCTGTCCGTGCTGTAAAGGGTACTAGACTGTGCCATCTACCATTACTGGAGACCTGGAAGCACTCTCCTCTCGAAAAAAAGGTTTACACGCAATCATTTGGTTCTCATCTCCTCTAGTTAAGTCCTTCATTTAGGGCCTTTATATGCCTTCCCATGTTCTGAAACTTACTCTCTGTAAGTGCTAAACACCATAACCAGAGCCTTACTCAGCTGTCTGCTTTTGCTTAGAAAGATTTCCTTGTGGGAGAACTCCATCAAAGAATGGGTTGGACATGCACTTTGAATGACACTATTGATAATTTTAGTGCTCACTGTTTATATAGTAACCTAGTTTTCATCCACAAAGTGTGGCCTGGATTCACTGTGCTCCTCAGCAGTCAAGGTCTAACCAGCTCTTAGGACTGTCAGGACAATACCAAGCCTTGCTATGAGGGCAGCTACAGGGACAGAAAGAAATCAGTATTTGCTGCTTCTCTCCTCCCACCTGTGTTACTGTGTGAAACAGAGAAAGTTATTGACTGCAGAGAGAGAAAGGGAGAGGAACTTTAAGGGTTATCATGTGGGGAGGGGATGTGGGGATTCTGTCCTCATGGTAATTTCTGTGGTTTTTTACACTAAGCAGACATTGGGAAAATGCTGGTCTATCAGCAACTGGGGCTTATCTTCAGTGTTAGAAAATTCGATATGCAGTATGCTTTTGTAAATTATATCAGACATCACTTTCCTTTTATGAGAACTGTCTTTTCTTGGTAGATAACTTTTGCATTAGGTTAAAAAAAAGAGTTGGCAAAGTTTGCAGGAGTTTTTAACATTTTAACATGCTACAATGTTACTGAAATCTGTAGTATCACTAAAATACATTCAAAGCTTTCATGTAAGTTGTGGAACTAAATAATTATGTAAGAGATGTTGACATGATTTCACTTACAGGAACTTTACTATATTAGAGGGTCCACTATTACTCTGTGACAGTCACTTCACAGAACAAACTGTCTCTGCTCTGCAGGAGCCTTCCTCACCAATAACCTTCCGTACTTCTTTTTCCTCAAACATCAAAATACATCATAGTTTATGTCTCTTAGATTTGCTAATGACATTCGCAATACAAAAACAATATTATGTGAAGTATTCAGCTTGCAGATATTTGTTATACCTTCCTGAAATGAAACTGCTCTGTTACTTGCCAACTACATATTATGGTTAAGTGGTAATATTAGCTTTTGCATTTGCTTTAAGATTATGGCAAACACAGTTAATACCAATAACCAGAGAGGTTACGGTAGGATTCATTCTTAGGCTATAAAATGAGTTTTCTTTCCCAAACAACAAATCCCAAGCTTTTCTTATTATCATATAAGGTTAAAAAGAAAAAAAATGGAATGTTGTACAACTTTGCCTAGTGACACTCATGAATTATTTCTCCGGGCTGTGGCAGATCCTGTTGTGGATTCATCACTGGTGTGGAGAAGCACAGTTCAAGCACCTTCTACTGATGTTCAGAACAACAGAGAAGTGAGAGATGTGATTCGGGCTCAGATAACAATAAATTACTTGTTTCATTATAGTGAAGAGTTTGATGCAAAATGCAGCATTCTGAAAACACGAATTACCCTGCTATCTAAAGTTCTCTTAAAAATGGAGATGAGGTAAAGTTAGTACTCTGATGAGTATCAAAACCTTTTCTCTCTGCAGTATTACCCACTGCCAGTAACTAATCGCCCATAAAAATGCAGGTCAGGCATTTGGAACCTACATCTAATGTTAACAAAACTCCCATTGAAATGAATTATGGAATCGCTCATTCCAGTTCCAGTGTCTACAAGTAGATAAAAGAGAATATGTCTTTGTCACCTTTGTACAGGTTCTGCTATATTTATGTACAATACAAACAGCTTCTGCTGTATGTGATACCACCGGCTGTAGAATAGGAGCAACTAACTCCTCACAATCATAGAAGGTTAGAGCCATGTCCCAGCAAAGGTAATGTCACAGAATGCCTGAGGCTGGTGGGCACCTCTGGAAATCACCCAGTCTAGCCCCACGCTTGCTCAAACAGGGTCAGCTATGACACCTTGCTCTGGGCTGTGCTGGGTTTTGAGTATCTCCAAGCTAGAGAACCCACAGCTGCTGTGGGCAATTTGTTCCTGTGCCTGGGGCTGTTCCTTCCCAGGGCAGGACTTTGCACTTCTCTTTGCTGAACTCTACGAGATTCCTCGTGGTCCATTTCTCCACCAAATGTTGCCCTGATCATCATGGGTTTGGAGTTTAAAGTTACATCCAATCTCACATGAAATGAATTCCTGTGTTAACTGTAACAAATGGGAGAAGGCCCAGTGAAGCAGATTTTAATTGTCTTCTAAATCAGGTAGTCATCTCTGCACTATATCCCTCCAGTGCCCTTCCATTTCAATTTGGCTGAAATGTGTATGTAAGAAAAATGGGATTTTGAAGTGATGTGAGCGAAACTTTCAGCTCTGAACATTTCTAAACTTGGAGAAGTTTGAATTTAAATTCAAACTAGGACCTCAGCCTATCTTTGCCACAGTATCCCAAGCCCCATCTGAGAAAATATAGAAGTGCTTTCTGGGAGACACACACTTTTGTCTCTGAAGGCTCAGTGAGGATGAAATGATTTTTGTCCAAGTGCTTTCCTGATATTCATTCAGATATGATTCAGAATTGATTTGGAGTTTTTTTAGTACCACCTGCTCATCCAAATGCAAATTCTATTTTCAACATATATAAATTTACTCTGGAACAGCTATTCCAGAATTTTGCTCACCTAACAGACATGAAGCAAAACTAAAACCAGGCTAGTCTCCACACAATTCACAATGATGATCTGTCCACCCACATTTATATTACAAGTGAATTAATACGGATCTAGTAATTTTTCACTGAAAATAGATATGGTAAGTAGTCATGTTGTTCATTTAGCATTAATCAGACTAGATTTTCCTTTGAATTCCACCAGAAGAAATTAGATAATTTATGCTACTTTCCACACTTTTTTCAATTTCACTGAGGACAGAATGTGTCCCAGAAACTGCACTTAACTTGTCTAAATCATATATCATATCACCATCTTCATAAGAACTCAACTATTAAGATAATTTTCAAGCAATTAAAGAGCTTGTGTTTACACATATTTGGGGTTAAAACCCAGCTACCGTCATATATGCATCTGGTTTTTTTGAATAATCTGCAACATTTTGAAAGGCCAGGTCCTTATGTCACATCATTCACTGACTCCTCCCTTCTCTGAAATGTATATGACAGCTGAAAATCCTCTCCAGACAACAGTTCATGTCTTCTACTAAGCGGATGACTGTTGAGTGTAAGAAGAGCATGACCAGTGTTTGGTCTACATAAGATTTATCTTTTACCTGGGCTCTTATAGGTGGAGGTGCAGGATAAACCTCAGCAAGGAGACAGTGGGCGTGCCTGTGCGACTTGACACTAGTATTGACATACATGATAGCATTTTTCATGGTGTATCTTAAAAATTCACTGTTTGGAAACCAATGTACCTCTACAGACACCTATCTCAGTGTCTGCCTGTTTCCCCCAATGGTTATGTCTTCTCCATCAAAAGACCCTTGAATAAGCAGAGAGCAGGCAGGGAAAAGTGACATCTCCCATTACTGTATCTACACAGTTTGTGACTTCAAGAGTTTAAATCCCCTCAGACCATATAGGATATGCCCTTTCGTATGTTGTCTGACAGCAACTGCTGATTCAGCTCCAAGGATGCTGTACAGGCTTCCTCAAGTTTCAAGACCATTGCCTTCCCATTCTGAAGGGTGTATGAGATGCTTTTTATACCTTCAGAATTGTGCTCTTGTCAGTCAAAGTTGTGCTCTATGGGACTGCTTTCTCGTTTAACAGGTGTGTGAATATTCACGCACAATCTTTGTCAGCTGCTGGTCCCTGGTTCTCTGAAGGCACCACTGGAAACATTCGTTTGCCTCTTAAGAGCTTTCTCAAGTATTTTTTGTAATCTTTTTACAGAAGCATCTGTGATGCTTCTCGTTGAGGCAAAAGTGAGATGTGACACTTATCCTGGCCTCTGTTTAGAAGAAGGTCTAAGAGGTAATGCACAGTTTGAAAAATTATAGGTGATATTCCTGTAAATTGTAGGAACTCATAAGAAAAATGGTCCCTCTCTTCACTACTCTGATACATAACAGATGCTTCCTAAGATCCATTCAGTATCTCTCCACAAAGACACTTCATTCAGGAAGTTTAAGTTCAGATTCAGCAGGGCAGTATAATTGTGTGATGTGCTGTGCAGATGTAGATATAGAACACACTATATAGACAAGCTTGGCTTTAGGGGATATAATCACTGACATACTGATGAGATCTCATGGGTTCAGCCATGAGCAGTGGACATGTTTACAAAAAAGATTATCTCTCAGACATAACGTAGTATGTGAACACAGAGTATTGCTATTTTCCAAATTTAGCGATTGTAAACGTTTTCTTTATAATCAAATAATCTAGTTTAAACATGACGAGTAAAAGTTACTTATCTATAATGATTTATCTGATGAATGATATTTTGGTTTTATTTCAGTGCAGAGTATTCAAAAATAATCATTAAAAACCAACACACAAACTTCAAACTTAAAGAGATGACAGTTCTATTTTCTGTGTAACAATTTTCAGAGGACAGAAATATTTTCAATATGAAAAGCACAAACGTACCATGCCATCATGCTATTCCAGATGTCTATTCAGGCTTCTGAATAACAAGAGGTCAATTTAATCAAGCCGTTGTAGCAGACAAATGTAATCATATACCTGCACTGCAAGTGTTTATTATGTTTGGCAGGTGCTTAGGTAGTAGTCAGGCAATGTGCAGCTCTGCAGAGAGTAGGATATATACTTTATTGCTGGGGTTCAGGAAAAGGATTACATTTGAATTGCTTGCATGTGATTGCTTAAGAAAAAAGAGTATGTTCTTGTACAGGGGAAATGAAAGGCCTTACTTATCGAGAATGGCTGTCTCTCAATAGCTCATCCCCTAAACTTTTCCTAACAACAGTCTGAATGCCAGCTGGCATCTCAAGCATGAGCATAAATGAGCTGTGAAGAAAGTGGTGAGGACTGTCTTTGAATTTGAAAGTGAATTTCAATTTAGCAATGCTTCAGATTTTTTGTTGTTGTCAGACCTATGAATGCTTTGCAGTGGAACATACTGTTTTTGTGTCACAGTGATGTTCAGCTTGAACATTTTCTAGACCTGAGCTGCATACTCCATTTTCTAACTTTCCTCTGAAGTAGGGAAGCTGGTCCTGGAGTAGGTGAGCTCAGGATGCGCTTTGTTGGGAAACACTAAGCAACCTGTGACCTGCTTCACATAAAATAGATTTCTAGTTTTCTATGGTATTTACTTCCCCAGCCAGATACTTATAAAACAATTAAAGAGCAGAAAGGGTTCATAAGCAAATTTCAGGTAGTATTGTTTAATAAGATGATTCAAGAATGTTGACAAATAAAGGCAAAATTAATTGAACAGATCATTCAAGGTACACCCAAAGTTTCTCTCTCAGCCTTTCTTGACTATAGCTATTTTATGGGTACTTTGTGTATGTTTGAAATATAGAATCATAGAATCAACTAAGTTGAAAAAGACCTTTAAGATCACTGAGTCCTACCGCCACCCCAGGAAATATAGTTTAATGATTTAGGAAATGCAAGCATGACTTAAAGTAACGGTGTGCTGCAGTTCCTTACTCGTAAGCGAAATACAGAGCATGAGAGTTGTTTAAGTCAAATTGTTCTGGTTATGTATTTTAGCTCTGGAAGTCTCATACATTAGCTAATGGGTAAGAGAAGATACAAAATACTATATTTGTATGCGGAAAATCTCAGACACATGTAGAAAACAATTGGGATTTGGGACTGTATATGGCAAAGGATGCAGTATAGGTGATCTACCAAGAAAAAATGCAATCAAGTACACTGTGTTTTCATGTCCAGAAGTCATTCCACGATTTTGGCCTTATATTTCACAAAGCCAATTTCACTTCTTGTTTTTAATAGTTGGTATTGGCCTCAGTTCACCTTTACAGAGAAACCTCTTTACTTAAGCAACATCAGAATATAATGAAGGAAGAGTTTGTATCCTCCATGGCTGTTTCTAACATGGTGCACAGGGTATGCTCATTTGTACTGTCTCCACCAGAGTACAGTGAAATCCATAAATAATTTTTAGTTTCCATGGTCCCTTACTCATCTGAAGGCAGCCCTCATCATCTATTAAAAACTGCCACTGGAATTTGTGGTCTTCTCAGAGCACTGTTTAGACCTTTTCTTGGAAATATATGAGGAAGCTATGGCTATTTCTTAGCTCCGGTACTATCAGGAATGTTTGAAATAAAAATAAGAATGTAAATTATTCACATAGTGTGTACTAGCAGAGATCATACTGATTAGCTGCTTTTCAGAGTGACTGCAAGAGTGGTTCAGTTACAGATGAATGCTTCTCATCAGTGCAGGTCATGTGGGAAGGGAGGGGTTAACCTATATTCTTTACAAATCATCATGTAGGTATTTTGTTTTTAAAGTAAGTAACAAAAAAAAACCTACAGTGTATTTTGTGGGCTTGATCAGAAGGCCTATCAATCAGGCAATTTGGTTTCCAGTTAGAAGATAAACTAATACTGATAAATTTGCATTTTTTCCCTGATTCTTTAATCTGACTTTTATCTTTTGTGAATGACATTGGACATACATAGTTATCCAAAATGAGTATTTTTTTATGTATATAGATTCTTCAGATTGTCCGCATTAATGACTCTTAACCTTTAAACTGATTTATAAACATGTAAGAATAAAATGTCAGCATTCATTTGTCATCTCGCAGAAAGCTGTCAGCATTCATTTCTCAGCTAAAGTAGAATATCTGTCTAAGAATTTACATTAGGCTTTGTAATCAAACTAGATTAACAGCAGTGCAGTTCAGCATGAAAACTTGATATCAAGCATACACACTCCATTAATACCTTAATGTGCATTCCAGGCTACATCTTGCCATGATCTAGTGAATTCAGTAGGACTTGTTGCTGAAAAATGTGACTAACTCATGCAATCTCTTCATCTAACACATCAGCATAATGCAGTACTGGTCCATAAAAGGGAAGGTACAAAGTTTTAAAGGATAAATACTGGCAAGCAATTGTGTACATTCATGAGAGGTGAGAGAGAAAACTGCAATGAATAGATCTTGGCTTGGAAACTCATGCTGTGCTTCTACTGACCAAAATGTGAGCAATGACTTATTTGTGGCTAGTTGAGAGTGGACATTCCCCAGCAAAGTTTATATCATCCATTCAGCTGGAAAACAATCAGATTTCTGAAAATGTTCTGATAACCAGTTAAGCTACTGCTACTCTAACTTGTATTTTATTTCTTGCAACAGACCTGGGATGCTTACTGAAATGATGTAAGGAGCACCCCATTGCATGAAAAGAAAAATCAGTGTTAGTAGACCCTATATGGAGCTCCTTTTCTGACTTTCTTGAATGCAAACAAAGGGTAGAAACCAGTGAGGAGGAGACATTGGGTTTTAGCGGTAAGACCCCATATTTCTGTAAAACAAATGGAAGGCAGGAAATTATATAGAAGGACCCAAGCACCAAACCAAAATGTATGCTATACAGCTGGAAATGCTTATGCTAACTTGTGGCCGTTCCTGATGCGTGGAGATGTGCTTCCCAGTGTGCTGCTTCCTTGCAGTTCACTTACAGCCATCCCCTACAAGACGAGCCCAAGTGCAATGCAGAAAACATTTGGAGGTGTTAAAAAGAGACCTGTGCATCCCCTGTCCAGCTGAGTCTTGAATGAGAGAGGAAGGCATCACGCCCCAGTACCCTTCCTGTCCTCCCTGGATCATGTGGTGGATTCACAGACATTTCTTGCCGAGAGTTGGAGGGCTTAGTACCAGCCTGATGGTCTCAGCTCACAGCTCCTGCCATCTGTGGGGCCTAGAGAGAAGCTACCAGCTACTCGGCTTACCATTGCTCTGAAAATATGGGGAAACCATGCCTGAGCAAAGGTGAGAGCAGAATGTGTTTCTAGAAATGTGTTAAATTAGAAGTGTAAATGTTATGCTGAAGCCTTGCATTTACATTTAAATATTCAACATCTACAAATGCAGGGGAGTCTGTATGAGGAAAGCCTGAATATTTAAAGTCTTAACATTTCTTGTTTAAAGCTATTCAGAGCGTTGTAAATATATTTCATAATGTTTTATATTGTTTACAGTGTTTTCGGTGGTTATGTAGTGTTTGCTTATTCAGGAGCTGTATAGAATTATTTCTTTGAAGAGGATGGGGAGTTGTTAACATTTTTTTATCAGTGTTTTACATGCTACCATTCCTGGTTTTCAACTGTGTCATACTTCTCAAAAGTTATAAAACCCCCTGGCTTTTAATTGAGCACAGACTTAAATTTTCTTGCAGGAAAGTTGGGTCTACAAAACAAAGTATAATATTAGCTCAGTTCCCCTCCTTTCTAGCACAAATATTTCCAAGTATTTAGTCTGAAGTCAAAATAAATATATTTGGTGCAATTTAAATACTGATTTTTAAACGAGTCAGAACTTCAGCCCTGTGGTAAAAGCCATAACATTCTTTTCAGTTACTTCCCATGGCAGGCAGCCTAGCTGCTTCAACCCTTAAGGTATCATGGGTCTTTACCAGAACAGGGTAACAGGGCATTACCATGTACAACGTTGCCACCTATGGATCTTGACTCAATTAAAAGAAAGACTATTGTCTCCTGCATGGCCAGCGTTACTGCATGCAGATTCTTATTTGTCCTTCAGCCAAATACATAGCTGACCAGCCAAATACGAAGCTGACCACAACTTTGTTGGTTATTTTCCTTGAGCAATTACTCAGATTATCATGGGTCTTTTTTTAAACAGTATGAACATTGGAGTTGGAGCAAGCTGTCTTATAAGTATTATATCCATGCTACTTTGTCCTAAATGCCTGGCATGGTCCTCCTACAGCAAACTTGGCTTAAAAAGAAAAAGGAGTTATTTTCATATTCCTGATGTCATGTTTCACATTTGCTCTGAGGAACAAACTCCTGATCCTGGACTTCCCTCTTCTGGCAGTTCAGGATATTCTTCAGTCTTGACTGACACGGCTCAAACACCATGTGACTTGGGTGGTCAAACATAACTGAGCAGTGTAGTCGAAATGATGAATATTGAATACTTGATAAGAAAATAAGAAGTAAAAAAAAAAGAAAACTTACTTCAAATTTAGTGAAATTAAAAGAACATCAAGACATGATACATACCTGCACCTGTTAGTGATTCAATGTTGATAAAATGTATTGATACAGGTTCCTCTCTAGGATATATTTGCTATATTCACAGATCATTGTAACACAGCAAAATACTCTTTACAATTAGCCGAATCCCTCTCACTCCTAATGTAGCTCCTGACCATGGGCAGATTAGTGTGAAATTTAATTTGTGCTAATCTGTCCAAGACCGAGGAAGCACAAAATATATTTTATGCAGTGTTTACCCACTTTACCATATATAGATAAATGCATGAGTGACAAATCATGCAGCTTCAGGTTTACTGGAATTAATATCTATAGTACCTCTATTTCATTATTTCATTTTTGTTGCCATGGGAAAACAAGGACTGGACTCATATTCTTAAATATATAAAATGTATAAATGTAAATCTGTAAAGTTTTAAAATAGGTCTAGACATATCAACTTATATCTATAGCGTAGCTGTAACTTTTCTACTACTTTCCTATGCATTATATAGAAAAGATTCCTTTTTTTCCTCTGTACAGTATTGCCAGTATTTTAGAGAACTTATCTAAGGAAGGTCCCTTTGGAGGAAAACCATGAAAAGCTACAGATTTTGTAACTGAGACCAAGAGTGTAATTTGTTACATGAACATATGAAAACAGCTGCTCCTCTGGTTTTGACTGCAGTAGGAGTGCTGCTGGATTTGCAGGCTTTTATTGCGTGAATTGCTTCTGATTTGCTTTAGCATGATAAAACCAGATGTGCGGACCAAGTCTGCTCGTGCACCAACTGCTGTGTCTCCAGAGTGCTGGGGAAATGTTGTTACTGCTCAGACATTGCAGAGCTCTTTCAATAATTCCCACATAGTTTGAAAATGCACAGTTTGGGTGGGGGGGGGGGGGGGGGGGGGGGGGGGG
>JBCJKH010079813.1:0-10755 GCA_039877255.1 Loriculus beryllinus
AAAAAAAAAAAAAAAAAAAAAAAAAAAAAAAAAAAAAAAAAAAAAAAAAAAAAAAAAAAAAACAAAAAAAAAAAACCAAACCAAACAAACCAAACCCCACAACAAAAAACCCAGGGAGTGAGACACCTTAGGTTTTTAATGCTGTTAGCTCCAGGTTAAACAGGACTGATTCCCTTTCTGAAAATCTCTGGTGCTGCTGAAATTAGTGCAAACAGTATCGTGAATTTCTTGGGAGGAAAAAAATCAGTGACATATTTCCCCCTTTATCCATCTAGCTCTGGGGAATGTAACACTGCTGAATGCGCTGGCTTTTGTAAGAGATGGAAAACAGAGCCTGTGATCATTTGTGGTCATTAAGAGTCACTGTTTTTTCTTTTTCTTTTCATGACTAGAGGTGTTAGTGAAGGTGTTCTGGCCTAATTCCAGCTCCAGTAATTGGATTTTTTTCTTTTTTTTTTTTTTTAACCTACACACGTTCCTTCAGCAGTTTCATTTGGCTGCGTACGTCGGGCTCAATTCAGCTGCCCCATTTGCCCCCCTCTATTTGTCAGCTAGACTGATGCAAATGGACACAAAGACAACTGTAAGCCCTTTGTCCCAAGAATATAATTGATGCTTGACACAGGTTGACCAGATGTGTTTTCAGTGGTATATCCGTACCACCTCTCCAGCAGTGGACTGTAGGGGGATATTTCTAGATGGTGGTATTCAGTAGGAACCCAAAAAGTGAATGGATCAGCTGCTAGAGAGAGACTGGACATTGGAGGCTGAGTCATTCTTCTAACATAAGGATTTTTAGCCCTGTAGTGGGACACAGGAATGCTGACATGTCAGCTTGTGGCAGGAGGTGTAACCTGCTGTGTGCCGAACAGTTGGGTTTGTAGTGATGGATGGTATTGGCAAGAGATAAAGATAATTCTGTCTCTCTGTGTAACCTGGTAAAATGCTTCCAAAATATGTCTGAGAGGGGATGAGTATGCTGAAGACAGAAATACAGTATTTGATGGAAGAAATATATGAGGCTGGGTGAGAAGCTGCGTCAAAATAATACATCTTTTGTTCTGATATGGACATAATTGAAACAGGTTGCTGTCTTTCTGCTGCTGTGTCTAATTGAAGTCACAAAGGATAATGGAAGGTCAGATACAGTGCAAATCTTTCATTTTTCACCTAGATTTTGGGTAGTTTCCAATGTGCTTTATGCTATCAGTTTTAGCCCTTCTACTTCGTGTTATATAGGGGCTCTTCAGGCAGGCATGAGACACCCTAGCATGTTTACACAGCCTGTGGGTGGCCGAGGTTTGCTGAACTACTAGAAAAGTGGGGTTTTTTGGTCTCTCCACTGAGATCAGCAGAACTATAATATGAGTCAAACAATCAAGCTCAGAGATTTCCCCTCAGAAATTCCATGTCCTGTGTTACTCTATGCATGCCACAGTTTTGAATCCGCAGGTAAACCCTTCTCTCTACACCAGAAAAGGTTTTTTCATTCATGGAAGAGTGATTAGTGATCACCATGTGTTTAACTAGGCTGGAAATTTTCCAAGTACACCTTGGGGTTTATTTTTAAATAAGGGTGACAGAGTGTCCCAAATTAGAGCAATGTCCAAGCCCCAGGCTCGAAAACCTGCAATGAAAACTTCATGTCAGGTATACTTTCACACCTCAGGTGACAGACAGTTCCTCTGTCCCTGGGCTGTGACCATCAGTGGAACTGAGGATCTCGGATATGCTGTATAGGGAGGACAGGTACCCAGGACAGAAAAAAGCATGGTACTTAGGAAAACATGGGGGTATAGAATTAATGCCTATTACTCTTTTCAGGAGTATAAGTGTGTTTGCTCCTAGAAAACTTCACCCGAGACTATTAAGGGTTAAAAAGGCATTTCGGAATCAGCTTCTATTGGACTATTTTGTTTGGCCAATATCTGACACTGGTTGTACTGAGCACATTTTGCCACCTGGCCAATTTTCTTCCTGCCAAGCTATTCACTCAGGCTTGTGGTGTGAAAAATAGATGTTTAATAGTCGATGAAGTACTATAGTGGGTAATAGTTTATAAATTTCCATGACTTATTATCCTCAGCCTAAGTGACTGTTTATTAAGTGTATTTAAAGCCCCCCATCTCATTAACTTACAGTACTGGCTATTCCCTCCTCCCACTACTGCCATTTTTAATGGAAAATATTCACCCATGTCTTTTGCCTAAACCATGTGAAATAGCTCAGTAGAAAAGAGACTGCCTGGGTAAGAAGAGGACATCATCCTTGGCTAGGTACAATGTGTTTATCATTTTGGAAGTGAGATATATATGCTGTGGACCACAAAACCTAGAAATGTCCTTTGTATGAAATACAGCTGCCAATATCCTACCTTTTTCTATCTGAGTTTACAGTGAATGACTTGGTCAGTTTTATCAGTAAAGCATGTCTCATGTAAAAAAATATTAAACTGGCAACAATTATGAAATACTGCCTTTATTTTCTTAATGAAATTCCATGGTACTTCAGGGAAATATTACATACTAAAGTTAAATAAATTCTTTGTTAACAAAAAACAGGCCTGGTCTTAACTTTTAAGGGATTCTGTGATTCTGTGATTCTGTGATCTACTGTTAGCTGTGCCACGGAAAGATGAGTTTCTATAGCTGGGAAAGGTTTCTAATTATAAAAGAACATATTTGTTCCCCTATATTATCCTCTATAATGAAAAAGGTCATTGGCTGCTCTTGATAGATTCTGTGAAATCTATCAAAAGAATCCCACTGACAATAATGTGATGTGTCCTTTTGTAATATAAAATGTTTTAGTAATGCTATGTAAGTAAAACTTCAGATTAATCACTGGGGTAATTCAATTGAAGCTACCGGGAACATAATAAGTTAAGTTTAGCCCTTTAACACCTGGCTTCATGCTCTTTACATCCATTTCCTGAAGGTCTCTTAGAGGCTAAGGATAAGCGTAAGATAGTAACAACATGAAACCAGAAAAATCAGTAAGTATTATGATAATCTGAAGAGATGGCTCTAATAAAGGTAAAGGAAGTTGTGCATAAAATCCCCTCGGTAAAGAGCATGTGAGAATACAGTTTTTCCAAACTGGGATGTTAAGCTGACACAGATGTTACAGAGCAGCCCCTTCCATATAATCTCAGATGGCACATACGGAAACAACCACAAACGACACCTCGACCTGCAACTGCGACTAGCGAAGCAAGAGCAGAGCCACCTGTGCTGCAGAGAGTGAGCGGTTCTCTTTTGGCCTGCTCCCAGGTACTTCTGAACAGCAGATATAAAAATACGTACCCCCAGTGTTGAAGGAGTTAATGTGACATTGCAAAATGAGCTTTGCTATTTGCTGTTTTGTTTGGCCAATAGCTGACACAAGCACATTTTGCCACCTGGCTAATTTTGTGCTGCCAAGTTATTCATTCAGGCCAGTGGTGTGAAAAAGGAGGCATTTAATAGTCAACAGAGCACTATATAGGGTAATAGTTTATGATTTTCCATGACTACTTAGATGCTGTTCAAATTATTCTTGATTGAGCAAATTATTCTTTTTTTAAAATCATCCCATTCATTTATTTACTAATGATTCTATCCCTTCCCTCCTGTATACCGTTTTTTTAAAGGGGAACAATCAGCCATTTCCATGTTTGAAAGGATTTAGCCAAATGAAAACTAAGAGCATATTATAGCTTAGATTACAACTTCGAAAGACCTTTCGCCAAGGCATTCGCGGTAGAGCAAAATTCCTTTCTGAGCTTTCCGGTGAGCCCTGCACAGAGGTGAGGTGTGCTGCGTAAAAACACCGACATCTTGGTTTAGCAGATGAAAAATTTAACTCCGCCTCCCCCCACACGTTTCACTTGTTCACCAGGTTGGATTTGGGTCGTTTGGCTGGTTGGTTGGCTGGCTGGTTTTGAAGCTGAACCACAGCCTGACGGGCCCTTTCCAGAGGAGATGCGCCAGGTTGTGTGTTACAGGCCTCCCGTGGCAGGGCTGACGGAGAGGCAGCACTTCCACTCAGCTGGCCCTGCTCTCAGGGGTGAGCTGGGAGCCCTTAGGGCAGTCCTGTGGGCCTTAGCAGGGAGAGCAGGCAAGGCCCATGGTGCTAACCAGGGACCACACACCAGGGTGGGTCTGTAGGGTGGAGGCAGGTGGGAGATGGAGCCGGAAAGTTGCCTCAGAGAGGGGGCCTGGTCCAAAGGCAGCTCCCAAGCCCACACAGGTTCCAGGGGCCTCTCTGTCTCTCTTCCCCAGCAGGGCTGTGGTGGTGCAGCTAAGGGCAGGCAGCTGAAGCCCTGGGTCTGGGGGCTAAGGGAAATGGGGTTCTGCTCTTCAGTGCAGGGGAAATGAACTGTCCCTGTGTGCCCAAGTACTGTGCTGCAGCTGGCTGCTGTCGCACTCCCTCTCTCTTGCTCTTTCTCTCCCCATCTCTGTCTTTTAGTTGCCTAGCTGAAAACCCTTTAACCCTTTGCTGACAGGGTTTCTTGGCAAGGCCACCCAAGCCTAATGTTGAAACATCAAATTCTTCCTCAGGAGAGCCTGGCTGTTAAGAGTATTCTTTATCCTGCAAGGTACTGATACAAGCACATGCACGCATTCCAGAGACGGCATTCTTTGACAAATCTCTTTCTTACTTGTTTGCTTCTATATGTACTTCCTAACATGGTGAAAGCGCATAGGAAAGATAATCACTGCCTTTCATAGCAAACACACTAACACTGTATGTAAATTGGCTTTCCAGAGTTTTGTTTATCCTTTATAAACTAAAGGCAGAAGGGCAGATCAAGCCATCTTCCTCTACATGTGCTAGTTTATTAAGCTGTAATGCCAGAAGTTGTCAAAGCAAAACTATGCTCACTTTTGTGAGTTTATCTGATTTCATATAGTTTAGAAAAACACTGGTGTTAGTATTCATTGTGTGGCTTAATTGGTTTGATACAGTGTAGCAACACAAGTATAGCGAGATGCTTGTTATGTAGGTCTTGTGTTGTTTCAAAGTCTTTATTATTATGACAGCAAAGTCTTGTTCATTAAAGTTTCACAATCCATTTTCATTAGGATGAAACTGATTCTGTAAATGAACAGTTGCTCTGAAAAATCAAACCCTTGCAGCTATCACAGGGGAGGTACAAAGTCTGTATTAATTATCAGGAATATGGTGTCGATCGAAGATGTTAATTGCCCTGATGGTTAGTTATTTGGGGAATTGCCATGCATTTCATGCAGGGATAATAAAAATGAATTTTTAAACAAAGAGATCTTAAAATAATATATAATCTGTAGAGAATACCAACATCAAAGGCTTATCTCAAAGCTTTGAATTTTATCTTTGTGGTCCAAAATGTTAAAGATGAACTGAGCAATATTTCAGCTGGTTCAAGTTTGTGAGAGGAAAACAAAACAAGAGTTAATTAACTGTTATTACAAACCTTTTCAACTTTAATTTGACTTTCAAATATTAGCATTTATCTATGAACTATGCTTCTGGGTTTGACAAATTAGCTTTCACAGAACAAGTTTAATTAGGCTTCATTGTGCTTTTATGTCACTTTGCACAGTCCCAGACAATGAATGGATTAACTTACTAAAAGTCATATGTTTAAAAGAATTTGTTGAATGCTAAAAAGGTTGACAAAGTTGCAAAGCTTTACCAGCCTAATGTAGAAAAGATGTGTCCTGTTTAGCATGATAACACGCATTCTTTGCAGAGAACAGCTGGTGCTGACATACACAACCCTGCCTGGCTGCTTTCAATGCCCCCAGGCTACCTCTACCCACTCAATACCACCCTGAGTAAGTGTGGAGTGTGTGTTTACTATCGAAGCCTAATACCTGTGAAAGACAGAGAGAGAGCTACAGGTGCACACCACATGACTAGACATGCTGGTTCTCTAGCTGGAACAAAATCATCTCAGTGTGAACCTGTGTTTCTGTTTTATTTTTAGATTCTTTTCTGTTTTTTTTTTTTTTTTTTTTTTTTTTACCAGTGGCATTAGGGATGTTCCATATTTCTGCCTGAGACATCAAAAAAAAAAAACCATCTCAGTGTGAACCTTTTTTTTTTTTTTGTTTTGGGGTTTTTTTTTTTTTTTTTTTTTTTTTTTTTTTTTGTACCAGTGGCATTAGGGATGTTCCATATTTATGCCTGAGACATCAAAAAAAAAAAAATAGGAAGAAAAGTAACTACGAGACTCTGAAGAAATAACAGCAAGCTGATTTGAGTCGACATAGTCCCAGGTGAAAGTGGTGAGTGTTGTAGAAAAGTGTAAACAGATCCTGAAGTTTGAGAAATGTCTTGTTGCTCTCCATTACAAAGGGATATGTCACTTTATATGTCACACACTAAATACAGATCTGGCAATATAGTAGGTCTTATCTATTTCTAGGAGAGCTTGTTTTGTGGTTAGATATTAGAACTTCCCTGGTTCTCTCTGACTTCCATTCATTCTCTCTAGCCACACATGTGCTTTTCTGCCCTGCCAGGGATATTGCAGTGTTAAACCTCTTCTGTTTAGACAAGTTAGTGGGAGGTCAGCAGAGTCAGAAGATCCTGAAGAGATCTGAGGGGTGATTTAGTGGAAATTGTGCTTGATAACTGAAAGTCATGGTAGTTTGTGCCATGGAGAGAAAGAGGAACAATTTTTTTCTGGGAAGCAGAGCAGTATATCTGACTAAAAACCACATTGGTGGCGGCTGCATGCAGGGAGGCAGAAGGAAATGCTTTTAGAAACAGAAAATGCTGAAGCAGCAGCAGGTTTATGCATGCTTACCCATTCCGAATTCCGTAGCCATTACCCGGTGGCCAGTATAATTTAGGTTAACATCAGGACCATGCTAACTCATGGTTGGCTGGCTGCCTGCAGAGTTGTTCCAGGAGCTGATACTGCACCAGGATTGTCCAGTCAGGCCAAATATATCCTATATTCCATAGGCAAGAAAAGCCTGTGCCATATATGTTGATTTAATGGCTTAATGCCAGTTAAGGATTTTCTCCATGCAGGAGCATTGCCTGGGGCCCTGCTGGTTCGCTGTGGCTAAATGCTGAGGATGTGTCTTATTATCCTGTTATCTTTCGGGTTAGAGTGCTGTTGAACATTGCAGGATAGCTGAGGAAGACAAGTTTAAAGGTCACGTATGAGAAAGTGACAGAAAAGGAGTTTAGGAGGATAAGGAAGACAAAGTAGGGAAGGAGTGTGATGGACAGGTACCAAAAGGCAACAAGGATGCCTTTTCAAGCATTGAGAAATAAAAATAGAGACATTCCAGAGGGGAGAAAAAGAAGTTATCCAAAATAATATGTAGCAGTGCAGTGATAGCAAGCTCAAACAACCAAAGAAACAAGCATCAGGCTGCCATTTAAACCCCACCAGGCAGCCAGGATTCAATACCTCTTAAACACACCTTTACTGTAGTGACAATTTTGTAAAAGGTCCTTTAAATCTAAGAGAGAAGCAGATTTAGCTCTGTTGACACAGTATAAAGTTGCACCTTTTCCTCCTTTCTAGCTGGTAAGTGCTAATTGCTGTGTTCTTCTGTATGCCCGTTATTGGAATTTTCCAGTAACTTTGCACTATATACACAAATATATACAACAGAAGTCTAGATGAAAAGAAGTGAGGAAGAAATTGGAGGGAATATACAATATACTTTTATGCTTTAAAATCCTATTCACCTTGTCAGGATTTATGAGTACTTAAGAAAGATGGGCCCACATTAAACACCTTTATCATTATCATGTTTTCCTAAAATTCTACTAAAAAATGTATAAAATCTAGAGTTTGACTGTATAAGAACCAGCTGGAAAAAAAAAAAAAAAAAAAAAAAAAAGGAAAAACAACACAAAATCAACAAAACTGTTTATGGAATACTTTAAAATATTTGACATCATTTCTGCTTTATAAAGTTGAAAAATGAGTAACGTTTACAACACACATTCACCGTTTCAGAAATTAAGGGGTTTTTTTCTTGCCTTTCTTGTTTTTCCCTTTTGGTACTGAATGAGTTTAAATCCATAATGTCTACACATGCTTACTTCCAGCTGTTCTCCTGTTTTCAGTCTCTCTTTTCTCTTACGTGAAACTAAATACCTTATTTTGCTAAAGAGCATTTCTTAACAGCTTTGACATGTAAGACTCTGATATGCAGTATTCTGGTCTAAAAATACCTTTCAGTACTCTCTTCATTACTTATCCTTATTGATTCCAATGAGAGATTTCTGAATAAGAGTAGTGTAGGATATTAAGTAAGGGCTTCAGGATTTGGTGTGCTTACATTAAAGTCCCCAGTCTTGAAAAGGTTTATACATTTGCTTTAAATGTGTGCACTATAAGTATGTCCTTTGAAGTCAGTGGGAGAAAACCTTAGTTGATATTGATGGCTGTTCCTCCACAGAGTGAAGTGATAATATTTATTGTAGCTGAAGACCTATCCTATAGGGGCTAAATGCTATTGTAAAGTTGCATGCTTAGAAGCTTTTTCTGCACTTACACCAAGTCTATTTCCTCTCTGTTCCCAGAAATTTCAAGCAGCCTTTTATAGTATTTCATTTCACTGCAGCAATAACAGGAGTTTCATTTCAATGATGGAAGACAATCCTATACTTCTGTGGAGTGTAAAATGTTATAAACAAAAGGCAAGTGATAAATCAGAGACCCACATACTATATACTTTCAATGTATGTAGTTTTCTGCTTGTACTGATACGGAATTCTTTCAGGTATGGTTTTCATGTGCAAAGAGATTGTAGTCCTTTGTTCCATTTTTTCACTCTACTGAACATGGATTCTGTGCAAATGTTGTCAGTTAGTTTTGTTTCCTTTTTCTGTTGAAAGATGAAATCAAGTAGGATTTTTCATCAATGTTTTCACATCTGACAAAGGACTTAAAGGACAATATGTATACTTTCAATTTTTGCCTTTGCAGCCCGTTTCTCTTCTTTCAAGTGTTAGGCTGATTTTAGAGTGTGCTGATATTTCCACGTGTTTTCTTTTGTAAGTTCTTGTATGCTCATGCAGTGCCAAGTGGAGCTTGGCTGTGTTAGGCTGTAAAATGCAATAGTCAATGTTTTTCATGGCTTATGCTTTAACTTTCTCTACTATTTGTCCTCTGAATTCAGTGCCTATGGTAGCATCCAAATGAATGTTTAGTTTGACTTTCACAGACTTGTAATTAGACCTGGAAATACTCTGGGAGGGAAATGAAAGTCAGGTATGCAGCTATTTTTCCAAATTAATTCTTTCAGAAGATAAGATGAAGCATGAAGGCTGGTACCTGGGAGAGCAGTTGAGCTTTTTTAAAAATGGGCATCCACATTAATAAAGATGCAAAAATCTGAACTTAGATTCTTCTGCACTAGAAATCCTGACAGATGAACTTTGAGGCAACAAACTTCAGCTGTGTATGAGACGACTGGGAAAAGACAGGATCATTGGACTTAGCCAAATCATTTTGACACGGCAGTCCTTCAATAAGCAGAACACACATGTAAGGCTCAGGCTAAATCTTTTACTGCTGAATCAGGGAATATAAGCATTTTCACACTTTGTTTCTGGAAAACAGCAAAATGACCTTGGGTAATTAGAAACAGTAGCCTTACTTGTAGACTCAGCAATATATAACCTCTATAGCTACCTTTTTGTGCAAAGCATGGTTCTCAGACACCAGAAGACATGGCCCAAGGCCAAAATCCCTAACCCACCCTTACTCAGGGGACAAATTACAGTCTCTTGCTGAAGGAAGAATGTATGCTTCTTGCTTCTGAGGTAGCAGCAACTGTGAATGCACTTAATCCTTGGGGGGTGAACTTGTATTGTTTTTCTGGAAACTTCTGTCAGCTTCAAATATTAAGTCAAGTTGTATCCACTTACCTTCAGCCAGAAACCTATCTGAGGGATGAAAATGGAAATGATAAAAGGGGGTAAAATACAGGTCCTCACCTTTTATGGGGAGAAGGAGGAATTATTACACCATCTTGTGTGAAAATATAAAGAATTAAAAGATGTATTCTTAGGTGGTATTAATCTTAGAAATTTGTCATTGCATGAACCTTCAGATGTATTTACTCTATGGAGACAGTCACTAGCAAACTATGCACTTTGCTCACCAGTAAGCTATTGTTACTGCAGATTTTGCAGGTAGATTGTCACCCATTTGCTGAGTCGTTTTGTGCGATCTCTAAATCATTGCAGGCCATCTATTTGAAAAGTGTTAGTGAAGGAAGCATAATGTGCTTTCATGGTAATGCAAAATGCATTAGAAATGAATTGCATGATGCTTACCTCTCAAATTACAGAAAAGACAATGACACCCATATGTGCAAATGCAAATTATATATAAAAATATTGTAGATGAATCCCTGAGCTGTAACACTTGTTGTTCATTTCTATAAATATTAACATATCAGGATTTATTTTGACATACCACTAAGATAAGTGCTAGAACTGACAATAACAATGTATAATTTATGCCCTCTATATTACCTTAACATCACTGTGCTTATGTTATTGCATAAATTAATTTAATGTTTCTGACATGCAGCAGATTATTCAAGCATTTGTTCTTTTGTCTTCTACCGGTTTCTGTTGCTGTTTTCCAAATTACAGAATATTATTATACTCTAATGTTTATTTTATGGTACATACAATTCATAAAGTCACTTTAAAGTTCTGAAAGCTTTTATTTAGCACTCAGATAAACATGTGTTGTTATATGATGTGGAAGGAGCATTAAAGCTTTTGTATATTAAATAA
>JBCJKH010079822.1:0-11333 GCA_039877255.1 Loriculus beryllinus
ATCAGACAGGTATTTGTCTCTAACAGTAAATAATAGTTGTCCTTGCCCTTGTGTCTCTGAGGTTTTTCTTATGTTGTATGTGATCATCACTCTGGAGCGCAGACAGTAGTCCACTTTCTAATTTAACAGATGCTTTAGTAGAAATGGTTTTGGTATATGATGTAGTTAACAGGCATTTAATTTATCTATTTTTTCTCATTTCCCTCACTTGCTCTACTTTTTGCCATGTACACACACATGTACATACATGAAATCCTTTTTGTATTACCATGACTAATGGTATGCTGTAACATCAAGATTTTATCAGTTTTATCACTGTACTACTTTTTTTGCCTGGCAAACATATGCCATGAAGCTTTACATATGTTAACAAGGCAGATACACCCTAATTAGGAAAAATCCTGTCTGCAGAGTACAAGAGCCCTTTTGGCAGCAGAAAATGATGTGCAGATCAGCTAAACTGTGCTATGTGGACATTAATGGAACATGCTGTGGTGCTAAATCAAGCTGGTTTTATAGCCTTTCATGTGTGCTTGGGTGTTGGATCAAGAGAAAGGCAAAAAGCAACTAAATGTGCAGTTCACACTCTGTATTCTGACCCAGCTTTCCCCACTTCAGATGCATGGCTGGTTTCTCCTGCATTCGAATAAGAAATTCTTTACACAAAGCCCAGGTATAGCAGAGGAGACAGGGTTTACAGCTAGCTATGTGCACACCTTTTATTTTTCTGAAGGCCATCTTGAAAGTTGCTACAAGCCCCTTTCCTATGAGGCTGTAAACCTTGCGAGCCCTCATATGTTGGCAGTCTTGTGCAGCCTTAGCAGCTCTGAATTTAGAGTTGAACATTTCTGATATCTTTTCTGATATTTTGCCACTTACACAGTCAAGTTTGGAATAACTAGTAAAAATAAAATAAAAAAAATCAGTAGTTAAAATTTTGGTTTTCAGCTTTGTATTCTTCTTAATCTGAGATTTAATTACTTGTTCTCATGGTCTTGGTGTAAGCATTGAAACATTTGTATAGGTAAAGAAGGAGCTTTGAGCACAAATGTCACAAATCAGCAAGGCAAATATCACCTCAAGCCAGAGTAAAGGATGAATTTCATGCTGCTGTTGCTATTATGTGCTTTTTAGACTTCAGTAGCTGCAGTAAATTTTCCATTGCAAATCCAGTTTTCAGCATCTCTGGAAAATAACATTATTTATTCCAGGAGAAAGAAAGCACCCATGGTAGTTTAGGGACTGAGTTTCCCACACACACACACATCCCTTTCTTTACTTCCTGTTTGATTGGATTTGCTTCTTGATCTAATGAGAAGCTGAGGAGGATTACAATTCTTGTCCTTTATTGATTGTTTTCTTTTTGTTTGGTGGAACTTCTGATTTGCAAGTCCTGACCTTCTGACGTTAATGTCAAAATGTGGTATTTGAACCCCATACTTTTTCTTTCCTTTAGAAAAAGCCTTGTTTTTCATACACCCAAAATAGCACAGGCTCATGATATCATGATTATTTTATTTACTGAGAATATTATCTTGGTTTTGTTCATTATTTGGAGTGTTTGGTTGTAACCTAGCGTCATAATAGGAAGGACCACTTTCTTCTGAAATAAGACGCAGTCTAGTTTTGAGTTGAAGAAAAAAAAAAGTCAGAGTTTAAGATTAAACTACAAATATTTACTATGTGAAAAGTTAAATAGTAGCAATTATTGGAAAATGAGAATGTGAGACTGCTGTGCAGTGTAACTGCACTCATCTGGAACAGCTGTTTTATAACAATATTTTGTACCGTTCTTGCCAGTGCTTTGCTTAGTTTGTCAGTAAATCTTCATTAATACCAAGATAGATTTTCCAGAGCTCCTCTGATTTTTTCATTTATTTAATAGATTATAGTGCTGCTCATTCAAGCCTTTTGATAATCTGCGTTCTCTGCTTCTCCCTACTGTCAGCAGTAAAGTAATTCTGCTCTGATTTCTTTTTCTTTTTTTTTTTTTTTTAAGTTAAAAGAAACTCCTAAACCAGAAAACATCACTCTAGGAGGCTGGAAGGCATTAGCTCTATATGCAGAGGGACAAATTAATTATGCAGTGTCTCTTAAAAGTCATCTTATGTATAAATTTCTTGGGCTTACCCTAAGTTATTGTTGTGAGGTATAAAACTGTATTGGCATTTTGGATGTTACTGGAGAATGACAGATATTTGCCATTGCCTTTCTTTTCAGTAGCATAAAAAGCTGCAGCTCCATTTAATCATCAAGCAAGCTGAGCTTGACTTGAGCAGTTGAGCGGCAGTGCTTTTAGAAAATGTAAGAATGTGGCTCTCAAGGTCTTACACATGCAAAAGAAAATAATTAATATATTGTGGACTTTGAAATAGATTCATATTTCACAGAAGATAAAAATAGGTATCCATGGTAATTTTACCAGGGAAAAGTGATATTTTTCATGGAGATGTGTAAAAACTATTTTGATAGAATTCTAGCCTCTGAATCTTGAGCTGCTCTTAATGCTCATTGTATGTCATTCTGAGCTACTTTTCCTTGGAAAAGCAGTGATTTTTGTTGGGCAGAGAAGTAAAAAACCTTTGAACTGTAAAGATAAATATGAACAGGTTGATATAGCACAGTGTCACATCATCTAATAACTTATTCAGGCTAGGAAGTTCTCTACTAGAGACCTGCAAATATATGGTTTATGTTTATTTATTTATTTATTTTTAAATTACTAAAATGAAGCTTTTGGAAATTCATAAAGGAAAAAAAGGGAAACTCTACCTTTATTTTGTTTTCTTCCTGTTTTGAGAATCAAGTGTCAGCCTGTAAGAATATTTTTTATATGAAACAAAGGAAAATTTGTCTTCTTGTCCAGCTTACCAACAAACATATGGGAATGGTTTTAGCTTTCTGTTAAAGTTTTCCTAATGTGTTTTATGAAGAAAGCATCTTATACTGACATATCAGAAAGAAATAAGCAAATTGCTAAATTTAATGCATATAACTGCATCCAGAGCCAGTGTTTCTCACAGGCTGAAATACCCCAGGGAAGCTCCAGAAAGGTTGGCACCTGGCAGAGGAGCTGGGCAGTCGATGTCATTGCTTGGTGTGCCAGAGCAAGTGAATGGGGAGTGCCCGGGCTGAAGAGGTCAGATTGTGTTTCTGGACAAAGAACTGAGGTTCTGGTCACTGTTTGTACATTTACAGGATGTCTATCTTTGGCATTACAATGGGTAAAAAAAAAAGCTTCAAATTGGTGCAATTGTTAAGTAATCTCATAGTAGTTTGCTGAAATCTGTACATGAACCTGGAAGGTTCAGGCTGATGGATTTGAGGGGATGATGTGATCTGCCACACAAACACAAATACACCAGTTTATTTTGAAATGACAGGACAGGAGAAACCTGCAGGTGCAGAAGTGTGCTCACTTGATGAAATAGCATTTTTTGACAGTCAACATTATAGTTGTTAATGTAATTTAAACAGTTTACCATAGAGCCAGAAACTTCTATTCAGATTATGGTCGGAAAAATCACCCATTGAATGAAACTCTGTTTCACCTGGTACTTGACAGCATTTTTTCCCAGTGATTTCAATGCGTGTGGGGATTTTTTTTTTTCTGGATTTATTTTTCAGAAGTCTGTACCAATGTAGGAGGGAGCAGTAGACCTAAGTAATAATTGTCTTTAAAATTTAGACAGATACTGAAGCATGACTCATTTTTTTCTTTAGATTATCTATTTTCCACTGATTCTCTCCTGTAATTTTCTTTTCCTTCTTTCATTTCAAACTGTCAGCAACACATAGGTTTAGTTACTTAGTGGGCAGAATATCTTTCCATAATTGTAACTTCCAGAGGCTATTTTCCAGCAAAAGCACTTTTTATATTCCAGTGTTTACTTCCTGACTCCACTGCACAATGTATTATGTAGCTGATGGTCTTTATTGAAAATTTTGGCAAAAACTCACCGTAGCTCTGTTGCTCTACAAGTCTGACTCCATGCTGCTGGATGGGAGACTCAAGATGAAGTCAAGCAGGATAGTTATGTTTATTGATTAAGCAACACTTATGTAAGAAATGAATGATACCTTGACTAATAAACCACTATTAGTGGTAGTATAGATACAGAACTATATTTTGATAAAAAATATGGTAAATTACCTATATGAGCTCTATTTAGTTGCCTTTCTATTTTCTTTCTTCTGCAATGGATGTTAATATACACATCTGTTGCTCCTAGAAGATGTGTGCCCTCTTACTTAGCTGTCTTCTCAGAGTCTTTCAGACGGAGGGTTGTCCTGCTTTTCCTCATGGGGCCTAATTCTCTTATATCAATACCCAAACTCAATGTTTCTGATGCTAACTTGGGCACAGAAGACAGCAGCTACGACTATTCAGATGAAGGCAGCTTTGTGCTCCAAGTCTCCTTTCTCACCCTGTGTTCCACAACAGCCGTGACTCAGCTTGCTTTAGCCTCAACTCCTCCAGCTAGTTCTAATGAAGCACTTGCAGTTTCTTATCTTGTATACAGGAAACTTGTAAACCAGAGATTATATATATATATATAAAATTATATGTATATGAATATATATATACATATATAAATAGATATGCATATTTTTTATATAGTTTAAATCATTCTGTGCTCATGCTGTGTCTCCCTGCCCTGGAATAGTTTATGTTAACACTTCTGGTTCCCATCACAGGCCTCCATTACCTTGGAGGTCTGTGGTTTCTAAAGCCCCTTTCTTACAAGTCTGTGAGTTTGGTATCTTTTAAGAAGATAGTAACTTTTTTCAAATTGATTAACCTTTTAACTCATGTTAGATGCTAATAAGAACTACTGTCATCACTCTAATTTATGCTCTATAAAAAGGACTGAAAACTTGTGTGTTTTCAGTATCCTTGTCATATAGCACCAGCTAAAAATGAAGTGGAAAATCAATATAGTTAAACAAGATGTGGTGTATTAAGATCTCTGGGTAACTTCTCTGATCTCTGTGCATCTGAATGCATAATTGTCATTGATAATGAAAGAAGTTATTGACTTTAGCTCAAATACAAAATAACCAGTAGAAAATGAAGAATTCATAAAAGGAATTTAAGCATTCCAGTCACGTTATTAAAAAATTGTTACTGTTTAATCCCTCCTTTGGCTGTAATGGAAGTCTTTCCATCATGTTTTGAGCTGGATTCACTGGGAAAACTGATTATCTAGAGGGAATTCTTAAAAAGACCCATTTATCTTTAGTCTGTACCTCTCTAATTAACTGTTTTCTCTATCTGTCCAACAGGTTCCGAGAATATTTGTAAAGTGGGATTGTTGTAAAGATTTCTTTGTCCTAAATCCACTTGCTTAGTTTTACTAAGGGAGAAGTTCTGTTGCCTGAAATTTGAATAAATGTGGGTGGTTTTGGGGGTTGATAGGGCATTCTAATGTTAAGTGTTTTAAAGACAAATATGGAGGTATTAGATTGTCCATAAATGATGTATATCATAGACCAAATCCATGGCAATCTCACATTTTAGACTGAGGGGATTTTTTAGTAGGCAGCTTAAGCCTGTTTGTATTTTTATGTAAGTTTTATCATTTTAAATAGAGTTGTAATAGCTGAGCTTGTACAAATTGTTTTCAGTCAGCTCATCTTTGTGAACAAGGTAATCTAATAGCTGATCTTTTCCATTTTGATCAGTATCAACAAGTCAGCTTTGATCTGCTTCTGCCACGCTTGCTGTCAGGGCACCGCACTGGGCACTCTTTGTGGAAATTTCTTGCTGATCTTTTTAAAATCAGTCTATGCCTGATTTGTGTGAGAGCAGTTTTTTTTGGAAAATGTAGACAAGTGCGTTGAGAGTCCCTACTACTCTTCCTTTCATGAGGTGGAGAAGCAGTAGCATGCAATCTCCTCAGGTTCCCATTTGTCCTCTTTTGTCTGACATTAATAGTAAGCATGTCATTTGTATGTATTTAAGCTCTGGCAACCTGTAAATTGTTCACCAGATAAAATGCCAGTTTACATGAATATTCCTAAAGATAATTATACCATCACAGAACAGGAGAATAATGGAAAAGGTCACTACAGCACAAACTACACAAATGGTGGAATAAACTGAGACCTCCTTTGTGTAGGAGTGGATTTGGCTACACCTGCATGTTTTCTTTCACTGTTGTTCTGTCATGTGAACTTTAAGAAAAATCCAGCAAAGCACTCTGTAAGTTGTGTAACTAAAAGTATGCAGATGATTTTGTAGGCTCAAGGCCCGTGGATGGATTGAGAGGGATCAGTTTTGATTTGAACTGAGTATCCAGAACTGCTTAATCTAGAAGAAAACAGTGTAGTCCAGAGTTTGAGCTTTGGACCCTTGTGAAAACATACTGTAGTAGACATCTGTAATACAGACTATAAGATTTGCGTGAGTGAAATGTGAATAGAAAAGTAAGGCCATGGAAGCACCAGAAGAAACAATGAAAGGATAAATAAAGCAAGGTTCGATGGCATCTAGAGCAGCAAGATCCCAGCACAGTTACATAAAGATTTTCAAGATCTTGAGATTAGGAAATAAAGGACAGAGTGAAATAATGGACAGATAGGAACTGTTAGGAAGTGATGAAAGGAAGATAAAGAAAAGGACTACAACCATGAAACATCCAAAGAAATAGACAAAAGACAGTATACAGCTGACATTGTCTTATTACCTTAGGGACAGGACAGAATGGACTTCTAAACATGAAACTCCCTGTCACCTCCTAAAAGGCTGCCTAAAAGGCAGCCATGTCTTCTCCTATGTAAGAACAGCCCTAGAGCCAGGAAACTGGCGTCTCTCCTGCTCCATAGCTGTACAGGCAGAAATGGACAGGCTACTTCAGTGCATGTGTTTCTGTGCCTGTGAATGTGTGGGTGTGAGAAGATGAGTGCAAGTGATTTTAGCTATTTTCTGTATAATTCATTATTAAGTATAATCATATTCCTCTCTTACAGAGAAGCATTTAGCTTTGTCGTCACAATATCACTATGGTATTAAAAGCAAATATTATTACAGCATGTTAGGTGTATAAATTACTACAAATTCTGATTTACTGTTGGCTGCATAGTATAGACAGCTGCATGTATCTGATTTAGGAAAGACTTCTGTAATGTCTGTAATGCATTTTACGTAGTTATATCATAAATACAATTAAAAGGTGTGGAAATACCAAAACCTTGATACTTCTCTGGAGACCAGCAAACCACTATTTTTCCCCTCCTTCCACTTTTTATTCAGTATTGCTATCTGTTGAACATCTCTAATTACAATGACTTTTAAAAGTGCACTCACTGTAAAGCTAATCTTCTAGCTTTTTTTTTCCTTGTTTAGAAAGGGAAAAAAAAAAAACCAGTGCTCTGTAGTCACAGAGCTCTTGCTGGAACTGTATCAAATATAGAATTGGGCTTTGCTCCTTAATTATAGTTCTCCAGTTACATGATGATTGCAGGTTATGATTACAGGTATCAGAATTAATTGCAACGTTTCAGTTACACTGTTTCACACAACAATGCTGTTATTTACATGACATTCTAAAAATGCTTGGAAATATATTGATAGAAAATTTACTTTCTCCTGGAGTCTTTTCTTGGGATTCAGTTAACATTTGAAGAGTGAGGATGTTTGAATATGTTACAAGAATAAGAGCATAGAAGACAAAATATGACTCGGTCCGGCTCCTGACCAGAGCAGTGGCATACTGCTTTTTTGCTGTATGTATATACAGATCACTGGTTTGGATAATGACATTGAAGAATGAAGAATTGAGCAAGATGAAAAACTTATTTCAGAACCTCCACTTGTTCAGAGGTAGCTGCTTGATCAAAACTCCCAGAGAGGCTGGGCTTGCTTTGCTTACCTGCAAGTTCTTCCTTCCTCAGCTGCCTGCCACATTAGGTATTCTTTTGATGGCGTTGCAGATATGCTTTTAGTAAATACAACATCGATATGTGTATATTGTCTCTGTTTCTGTTCTATGTTTATTCCTTATCTGTTCTTTGATACTTATGTATGGTGAAGACCAGAGTATCTCTATACTTAGCATTTTATTTACATTTCATGATTTGATTGACTTTCAACCTTCACCTAATAATGTGTTATTTGTGTGGGGGTTTTTTAAGTCAGCTGTCATTAAAATAAATGAGGGTACTTATACTCATTCCAATGACAGTTAGTGTCAAAACAATTTTTTTTAGAATCTATTTTACCTTGTAATGAAACTTACAATGCTGTATTTGCAACATAACCAAGAGCATTATGAAAATGATGTTCTAACTACCTCATCTGCTCAGTACTTGATATTCATCTTTGCATAAACATATCTGGCTCATTTCCAATATTTTTCCCACAACACCCAAAGACCTGTTCTGAGGATGCTTGGTAGACAAATTCTGGTAATTTTTAGTCTCAAGTTAGGGCCTCTCTTTTATTTAGGGAGCAGAAACAGCCTCAACTCAGATTACAGTCGTGTTTTGTGAGGTTCCAGTATGCAAACCCATTAATGGATTTCTGTATTTTTCTAATAGCTTATTGTCCTAAATTTTAACCTGCTGAGACCTGAATCCATTCAGAAAGTGAGCCTGAAAATTATTTATGTATCAAACACCAGTTCAACTGTATGTGCTGTACTGCTGTTATGAAAGAGCAATAGCATTTGAGGTTTATAGTTCTTTTCTCTAAATGAGATATCAGTAAGCAGATATTAAATATACCTGAGTCTTGACAAGCTTTTTATATATTTTAATCCCAGGCCCTGGTTACTCACAGAACACTGAAGATTGGACAGCATTTCTGAATTTATTTAATCCCCAGAGTCACTGACGCTTGTGGCACATTATAAGCATTTTTAGTAAATCTGCAGAATTTCCATCTGATTTTGTTTTGTCAGACTGTGCAAGCACAAAACAGTCTGCAAGGACAATGACATCTCTGTAAAGAGTAAATAACCGGGAGAATTGGAAAAAAGAAGGAATACATGATGAAACAGAAATGCTTTTGAATTTAATCTGTACATTTTCTTGAGGTCAGATTATGCATATAATATGTGTGGTATAAAAAACCTAAATGGTATTACTGTGCCTGTCATACTGTATTTGAGATGAACAGAGAGTAAACAGATTCCGCTCTTCAGCAGCCTCCAATGAAGTTTGGAGACAGACCAAGATGTTTGGTATTGGGAACCCACTTAGCGGGTGTGCTGCCAGGCACAGGGTTTTGATTCCTGAGAGCACTTTGCAAGAAGATTTCTGGGAAGATTTTGGGATAAACGGATCTTTCTTTTAAATGGTGCTTTTGCAGCTCCATGGACATTGGGTTTATGATGCAGTTTCTCTTGACTGCATATTTTATTTTTGTTTTACAGTGATTGTGATATTTTATAGTTAATCACAGAATTCTGGGTTGGAAAGGACCTTGAGGATCATCTGGTTCAACCTTTTTTGGTCAAAGCACAGTTGAGACTAGATGCCCCATGTGAATCTTAAGAGTCCAACACTGGGAAATCCACCACTTCCATGGGGAGATTATTCCCATGACTGATTGTTCCCAGTGTGAAAAATTTTCCTCTTGTGTCCAACCAGAATCTCCCTGGGAGTAACTTGTGCCTATTTTAACAGAGCAAACAGCAAGTTTTCTTGCATACTTGGTTTGAGTGCATGAGAAGCAAAGGTGAGGTTTGAAGGGTTGAAGTGATGGTACTTGTGGTCTTTTTGATGGATAGCTTGTGGCTTCAGCTTTTTTCATGTGTGATTCATAAACAAAGGACCATAATTATCCTTATGAGAACAGGTCATCGCTATGGTATTCCAAGCAAATATTATTAAAGCATGGTCACCTGTAGTATACTGCATTTTAGGAAGCTAGAAAAAAAACTTCTGACGTTGGCATTCCCTAATTAAATAACTGGACTGAATAACTTCCAGAAAGAAAGAATCACTTTCCTGAACATTTTCTTAGTCCTGTTGAATTAGTTTCAGGAGCTGAAAAAATGAATTTTTTCCATAACTGTAGAATATTTTCACTATATTTCATATTTTCTTGTTTTTTTGGTGTATTGGTTGGGTTTTATTGGCTTTTTTTTTTTTTTTTTTTTTTTCAATTAATGGATCAAGTAGAATTTCTGTTGAATTTCCTTTCTTACCTGATTTTCTCTTCTTTAGCCGTCACTGGCTCATGAAACTTTTAAAGCAAATTAAATTTTTTTGGTATTTTTACACATTTGTGTGGAAAAGAACTGTCGTGGTTTAAGCCCAGCTGGTAACTCAGAACCACACAGCTACACCCCCACTTCTTCTTCCCCCAGCTCCTGGAGTGATGGGGAGGAGAATCAAAAGAATGTAACGCCTACTGGTTGAGATAAGAGCAGTCCAATAATAAAGTATAACACAAAACCACTACTGCTACCATCAATAATAATAATGGTAAAGGAAATATCAAAGGAAGAGAATACGAGTGCTCACCACCCACCACCTGACATCCAGTGGTCTAGCCCTTCCAGGTAACAGCCTCCCCCCCTCCCCTCTCCCATTTATATCCTGCACGGGACATAACATGCTCTGGTATGGAATACCCCTTTGGTTAATTTGGGTCAGGTGTCCTGTCTCTGCCTCCCCCTGGCTTCCCCTCCTCCCTGACAGAGCGTGAGACTCAGAAAGTCCTTGGTCAGAGCAAACATTACTTAGCAATAACTAAAAACATCAGTGCTATCAGTGCTGTTCCCAGGCTGAAAGTCAAAAACACAGCACCAGCTACTAAGAAGAAGAAAAATTACTGCTACTGCTTAACCCAGGACATAAAGATTATCTTTTTCTTAAACGTAGCAAAAGTTTATGAGAAAACATACTTTGCTCTATAGGGAGATACAAACTCATTTGTGCATGCACACACAGAGCATAAAATACCATATGATGTGTTTCATGCTACAGATGTTATTTGATTCAATAACAGAACATTTATTTTTTCAAAATCATGCAGTAAGCCCTGGAAAATAAGACAGTATTGAGCACAGAAAGCAGTCTAGTAAGACTAAACCAGCAAAGTAATTATCATGATAACTTTTAAGAGTCATAAGGTTTCCTGAGAAATCATCCTCAGTTTTTTTTTATCTGTTTCTTGTACCAAAGGAACTGCTATTGGTTGGTCAAAAAAAAACTCTCCCTTTTTTTGTCAGCAAAACAAAGCACAGAACAAAGCTAATTGTGACAACTAACTGTGACATTTCACAGCTACAGGTTGGGCAGAGGAGAGATTCAGAGCAGCCCTGCAGAGAAGGACTTGGGGGTGGTGGTCGATGAGAAAATGAACATGAGCCGGCTTCAGT
>JBCJKH010079831.1:0-28690 GCA_039877255.1 Loriculus beryllinus
GAGAAGCTGTGGCTGCCCCATCCCTGGCAGTGTTCAAGGCCAGGTTGGACACAGGGGCTTGGAGCAAGCAGCTCCAGCGGAAGGGGTCCCTGCCTGTGGCAGGGGCTGGAACTGGATGAGCTTTAAGGTCCTTTCCCACCCAAACCATTCTGGGATTCTGTGATCCCTTCTTCCAGAAGGCATCAGCTTTATAATTGTGGCCACAAACAAATGCACAGCTAACAAGCAGGTGGCAGTGAATACCCAAGCAGGCTGTGTCTGGATGGTGTTAGAATGTACAATTTGTCATATTCTGGTGCCATAGACTTGTTAATTAGTGTGAGTAACTCCAGGTAGACCAGCATCTTACAACAACCCCATGAAAAGTGAGGGAGGACCAAAAGGCTTGGCGTAGTATCTCCCATACAATCTCTGTGCCCAAATAAGCATCATCTCCCTACTCCTGGGATGCAAGGAGCTAGATCAGTTAAAACCAGTGAGGAGTCCAGTAGGTTTGAAATGCCTGAAGGCCATGATTGGCCCAGAGATCATATTCTTGCCTTTGTTTCACAAGATCCTAGTGTAAAGCCTAGATGGGAGCCAACAGAGAAGGAATGGCAGTTGATTGTTTGGTCCAGTCCAGGATTCATCCTAACACCATTTAAGGCAATTATCCATTTAGGTATTTTCTCCCTCATTTCCTTACATAGCTCCTAAAGAAGGGAGGTGGCATTATCTTTGAGGGGACGAGCTGTCTGTACGCTGGTAACAGAAGTAGCTAAGGAAATGAGCTGCTGGCTGTGCCCTGAACCTTTTGCTTCTTAGAACATGGCTTGTGATCCTCTCTTAAGGGAGTTACATATATCACCTAACTTTAGCACAGAGCTAGATGTCTCTCAACATGCTTTGTAGGTCTGCTCTTATTTCTTTGGCCTTTTTATAGACTACAGGTTTAGCAGGAGAATGAAGCAGAGCCAGGAGTCAGGTCAGTTGTATGACACTGAAGCTGTTAGGAGAGATGGGGTGGATGCATGGATGGGCCCAAAAAACACCCAGCACAAGAACAAGACACTTAATCAAAAGCAGAGACTAAGTTGTTGTATTAGCAAAATTTAACCCATGTACCTTTTAGTAGCTTTTCAATGAACTGCTTGAAGAATACAAGGGTGCTTCAGACTTGAGAGGCTGTATTTTCTGCAAGTACTCCAAACAGTCATCACAGATTAGTATATAGCTCACAAAGCTTCATAGATCTGCCAAAATGAGGTCACTGCTAAGGCTTTGGATTTTATAATTGTTTGGCTTATAGCAAGGAGGGCTTTCGGGTTGGGTTTTATTTACTACCTCTCAGTTCTAGTTTGGCTTGGAGATTTTAGCCTGCAGAGAGAAGGGAAAGGAAGGTCATGGGACGTCAAAAGCAAACAAAACTTCTACCCCCACAACTGCACCACTTGTCTGATCATTCCAGAAAAGAAGTGCGTGGAATCTAGCAGAGCATTCAGCATCACAGCGAAGTTTTTGCAGCTATGTTCTTTGTTTTTTGAGAAGAAGTAAGACAAAATGTTGATATTTGATGGAAATACTGCTTGTACAGGACCTCTGTACCCAGCCACCTGCTCAAAGTGGAACTGTCAGCATTGCTGGGTTGCATCAACTATAGCTTTGCTGAGTCTTGAAAGCCTCCAGGGATGGAGATTTGTAACCTGTCTGTGGGTCACACTGCTGTCCTGGTAAGAAAGACTTTTTTAATGGGCAACCTGAACATCCAGGCTGCTGCCTGTGGCTGTTGCTTCATGTTACACCGTCCACTACTGCTGAGAAGAGTTATTTGACTTCTGTCATCTTTGCAGCTCCCCTTCAATTTTTAGCTGGCAGTTAATTACCTTAGAGTACTCCTCAGTCTCTTCCTTGCTAGACTAAAAAGGTCCACATCCCTTGCACTCTTTGTAGGCCTCTGGACCCTGCCTTGACATCCCTTTTGCATCAGAGGGCTGGGATGTGTAGTATTCACTGTGCAGCCTCACCAGCACTGAGTTGGAATGAATGATTCCTTTCTATGATTGGCCAGCCGTGTCCCTGTTAATGTAGCCTAGGACATGGTTTGTCTTACTCAGAGGAGTTTGCCTTTTCAGCTTTCTCAGCGTGAGATGTAATGTGCAGGTCCTGTTTGGCAGGGCTGATTGTCCCATCTGTGCTGATCATGGGATTATTCCACCCCAGGTGCAGGACTATATGCTTTTCCTTGTTGAGCCTTGTGGGGTTTCTCTTGGCGCAGTCTTGTTTCACAAAGTCCATCTGGGTTGAGGTTCTACATTTTCCTTTTCAGTCATCCCGTCTAACTTAGCATCATCCCTAGACTTGCTGGTATCAAGATTGTTGTTCAGATGTTGAGCATCACAAGCTCTTGTGTTGATGTCCAGGCTGCTGCTCTTGTTACTGGCTACCAGCTGCATTGAAACAGGTTGAAGAAAACTGGAGCCAAAAGAGCAGCATTCAGCAGCTAGTTACTGTGAATACTGCAGTGAGTGCTTAACCGCCTTCACCTTGTAAGGCTTCTGAATTATTGACTCCACTGCAGTGGTGAGCAAGACAAGTATGCCTTGGTCAATGAGTTGTGATCCTGCTGTCCTCATCCCTGCCAGAAGCTAGTTTGGGATGCTGCAGTGCAGTCACTGTGATCAGGATAATCCCCGAAGACAGGCAGAGCTACAGCAATTCTGGTGGGTGACTGGTGGAGGAAAGTTCCTGTTTTAAAACAGGCTTCATGTTGTACTTCGCACAGCAAATTAACCGTGGGATGATGTTGAAAGAATGAGAGGGGGCCAGAGTGGAAACATCTGAAACTTGCTTCCTTCTGAAGAGTGGGACTGGAACACGGTTAATCATTGTGTATATGGTAGCATGAAAGTATGTGTTTGCTACTAGCAATTAAACTATTGTTTTAAAGATTACTGAGTGGGAGAGACATTGGTTTCACAGTGACAAACAAGTGCCTTTTAGAGCAAAAGCCTTGGGTCAGCATGTGGGGTGCCAGTGCCTTGTTCTGAGCAGCAGCTGTGTGTTTCCGTCATGCTTCAGTTTACAGTGATTTTTAGAAACAGAGATTATTCATGCCTTCTATTGGCAGTAATGCAGAGGTGCATTAGTATACACAAGATGAGGTAAGTTCACCTGGATAGATGAGAAGCCAGTTTTGTTAATACTTGAAAATAACTGATCTTTACTGCCTGCTGTTTCTAATGGGACTTTTGCCTGTGTTAGCGATGCCCTCTTCACGAGTTCATCAACACTTGTGGTCCTGGTCCCCTGGTGAGGGAGGCTGCCTGAGGGGTGAAATTCAGTAGCAGGCTTGGCCCCATAACATGTACTCTCTGCTTCTATTTCTGGCAACCTGGCTTGGCTGTTAGGGGTGTGCATGTGCTCACAGGTCAGAGCACGTATCAGAGGCTGAGCAGTGTGCACCAGGGTATATTAGGTCTCAGCTAACCTGTTCTAGCTGTGTTACACTGCGGTTTTTTGTGTCAGTGATACTGTGCAGTCCCATATAACAGGGTAGGCAAACACAAAAATCAGAGGTAAATGAAATGAGGAAGAGAAGTCTTGGTTGATGTTACTAGAGAAAGTTCAAGCTCTGTATGGTAGGGTGAGAAATTCTCTGTTATGTCAGCTGTGCAAGGGCTCTGACTACAAAGAGGGATTGGGGCAATAAAAGCTAGGTGGACTAAACAGAAAGCTGTATTTTGTAATTAGAGAGTACAGGGTTTTCTGCTTGCAAGTGGACAAGCAGATGTGTCTGTGCAGGCCTGAAAACCTGTGTGCTGCTGCCAGCTGCAGAAGAATGACCACGCTTTTAAAAGTGCCTGGCTTGTTTTCTTCAATTAGCCTGCCATGGTCTGGCAGTTTGTTTTCATCACTATCTTTAGTTAATAACACAACCAGCTGCTGTGCCCTGCTCCCTTCTCTGCAAAGCCCTGTGTAGACTAAGCAGAGGATTGCCCATGAGGGCACAGCTTTTATCTTCCCAACAGGTATTTGTCAGGACTGAGCTCCTTTCAGTAATACATTGATAGCTTGCAATAATAGCCTGCCAGTACCCCTTTAATTTGACTTCATTGTTCATTTTAAAAGTTGACCTGTTTGATACTCAGTGCTCCATTTGCCTCTGTCACCTCTGCTGCTTTGGGAGGTGGATGGGAAGTCTGGGGCTGTGAGTATCGGAGCCAGGGAGATGAGCAGCAGGTGAGCTGGTGAGAGAGCACAGGGTGGATAGTGGCAAAGAAAGTCATGAGGAGAGATGGAGAGGAGGGGACTGAGTGAGCAGAGCAGGACTTGGGAGTGCTGTTTGTTGTAGGGAAGTGATTTACTGTTGTGGGAGACTTGTTTGTAGCAGGTTGCCTGTAGAATGCTGGGCTGTGGAGGAGGGATGAACACAGTGGCAAAGAGAGTTGGTGTGCTGTGTAGATGGCATGTGTTAGAGGCTGTTGTGATCTCTGTGGCTGCTTAATTGCATTTCTCAAGGCATTCCATTTTATGTTTTACAGTAGTAGGGGGTCTGCAGTCGTGAGGACATTCAGTTGAGTTCCCTGGTATAAAGCATTGGCAATGAGGCACAATTTGCTCCTGGTCACTATGGCAGTGGGAGCAGGAGCACAGGTTCCTCAGTTCTCAAGGCATCAAGGCTTCATCATTTGCAATAAGGGCTTTCAGTGGCCTGGCTCCTTCTGATGTTTTTGGAGGAGATGCTCACATCTCTATCAGGTAGACTCCATCAAGCATCCATGAGCGATATGGTTGGCAGTCAGAAAGCTGACATCTCACTTGCCCCCAACCTCCATCAGAGATTTTTGTCATCATCATCTAGTACGTTTTTCTTTGTGCTACTGGAGGCTTAGACCTCTCTCAACTCAAACACCAGTTTGTGCTAGTTTTCAGCTAGTCAGTTGAGTTTTGAATTCTGCTCTTTTGGCAGAAACAGCCACTGTCTAAGATAATGAAGTTCATATATAGTGTCAGGAGGTTGGATGGAGATGTGAGCTCCTGGTTTTCGTTAGGTTTTAAAAGCACATGAACAACACAGCTACTTTCTCCTCCATCAAACTGAGTGATCTGCAGGCTTGAGAAGGAGAGTGTGAGAGCAGTCTGTCCCTGATGGTACAGAACAACTTGTACCTGCTGGAGGGAGTTTTAAATGAAGGCTAATTACTGAGTAACTGTACCAACTAAAAAGTGTGTATCCCTTTTCACATCAGGAAAGCCACAAACCTGTTGATGTTTCTCTAATGACTAATGTGTCATTCTTTACCTTAGCATTTGGCTTTTTTCTTTTCCAGGCTTTCAGTAAGTTGCTTAAAAGACTGTAGACTGACCTCAGGTAACTGTTGAAGCTAAACTGCTATTTGGATTAACTCACTTAAACCGAAAAGCACTTTGTGTTCCAACAGAGTGTTTCCAAGCTGCCATTGCAGGGTAGCATTCAACAAGTAGAGCTGGGAGAGAATATTTAACTGAGGTTTTGTTTCAGTTTTCCATTTGCTCCCACAGCTACAAAGCATGAAGCTGAATGTGGCCAGTTATGGGCCTGTCAACAGCTTCATCTCTTAATGTCCTACAGGTGCAAGTAGAAATTGAACAGAACTGTCAATTTAGCTTCTGGTTTTCTTATCATAAAGAGCATTTTCCTCCTATGCAGCCAGTTGTGCTTCAGAGGCTTCATCAGATGAGCTACCAGTACTGCAAGCTACCACTAAACGTTGTTTTCCATGGGGATTTAGTAACTTGGTTCCTAATGCTCTGAAGACTTTTTGCTGGCTTAGATGTTGATCCCTGACCCAGTATCTGTGCCAACAGAAACTTGCAAGTACTGATGCAGTTACGGTGAGAAAACTGTGCTTACCCTGTGCTCACATTGCCCCTGGGACATGGTTTTACTGGCGTTTCGAAAGCTGTTACTTGCTGGTGTGGTTCTGCCCTTGCTGAGAATGGTTTTGCTGGGCTGTTTTTATGTGTCCCTAAGTTGGTTCTTGTATGGGCAGGGCTCATCCTGAGCAGAGCAGCCATGGAGCTGAAGCCTTCACTGGGGCAAAGCTTTGAGGGCATCATTGCCTGGAAGTCATTGGGACTTGGCTCCACATCATAGGATCTTTCTTGAGTATTGGCCCTGCTCTTCCAGCATCCCCAGCACTGTTCTGCAGCACTTGGTGCTGGCTTGTACTGGAGTCCTGCATTTTACTTCTGTTTTGAGAATCCCACCTCAAACTGTTTTTATGGAAAACTTTGGGTCTGTATTTGCATTTGATCCCTTTACTAGCATAGGTCAGAGTTACTGGGAGGTAGAAGAGAAGCTGGGAATTTTCAGAGGATTCAGCAGAGGTTATTTTGGTGACTAAGATTTAGGCTTCTTGCTGTGTTCATTGTTGGAAGCTTAGGTTGAGCCTTGTTTCAAGTTCCTCAGATGGGTTTCCTGTGCTTGGTGGGTACCGTGGTTTAGTTAGTGCTAAATTAAAACATTCTTTAGTCAGGCTTGTTCTGTACTTATAAAATGTGTTAATACATTTGGAAAGGGCAGCTGGCGACTGGAGTGGTGGTGAGATGTATGGGGGTTTTCCCTTAGACTTTCTAAGGGACCGTGTTAATGATGAATTAACATCATTCACCATTATGAATGATGCAGGATGCTGTTCATCCACTCATACTGGCCTAAAGCTCCATGCTGCTTTGGGATGTACAGTACTGCATGGAAATTCACACTTCAATGCTCTGGCTCTTCATGAAGGCTTTTGGCAGGATAGTATGGTGTGAGTTGCCTGAAAGCAGCATAAGGCATGGTTAGGTGAATTTCTCTTCTGTGGAAAACATCAGCAGCCACCTCAGAAAGAAGTGCATCAAGGAACTTGGTTGGGAGGAAATTACTGCACCAATTGTGATGATTTTGATTTCCCTCCCTAGCTAGTAGCTGAAGGACCCCTGACACATAACTTCTATTTTTTCCATGGTCACTCTGGGGTGAAGTACCTCTGTGTGGTAGGAGGAAGGAAGAAAGAAGAGCCTTCTGCTACTTCAGGAGCCAGTGAGGGAAACTTAGTGTGCTTTATTTCCTTTTGAGACTTGTGTTTAACTTAGGAGCCTATCTCCCTTGGCACACGGCAGAGAGGGAAGGATTTTTTCCATTACCTTTCCAAATAACTGTGGTAGCTTAAATGTGAAGGTATTTGATGCAGCTGGTGTTGAGGAGGTGTAGCCAGCTGTTTGATGGAGAAATGTGCCATTTTTCCACTTATTTCCTGCTTTGTATCAGGGATTTTTAGCCACTTCTGAAATAGCCACCATTTCTTCACACTAAAACCTCTTCTTTTATTCATAAGACTTCATCTTCCTCAGTGTAGTATGAGTCCTTTACCCTGTTTCAGCCTAAGATGACTCCTCTGTATATCATGACATGAAAGTTTTATGCATTATCCTGTTCTGTCAGCCATGTCTGGTCAAAGCATTTCCCATAGGTATAAACTGGGTAATTCCAGTTTATTTAAAAGAAATAAATCACTGAAACTGTCTTTACGGTGCTGGATGTTCAGTTAAGTGAAGTTTACATTTGAAGGGTGGTGTTTCACTGCAAAATAGCTCTGAAATCCTCCTTTGAATAGACATTTCTGAAATATATAATGTAGAAAGTTTGGATGAAGACTTTACTTTTGAGTTAAACAAGGTATTTTGTGCATCAGCCTCAACAGGGCAGTAAAGTGCTGGCAGTGTTAAGAGACAGCAAATGAGTACAGATGTGAAACCTGCATGTTTGAAAGCCTGAATGTTCAAATTGCTACTCATTCAGTGAGAGCTATAAAAAGAAAAGGCATTTTTATTTATCAACCAACCAACCAAAACCCAGCCAATACCAGTGATTTGTTTCTGGATATTCTTTGTCTGTTTCTTGTAGAGTCATCTATTTTGAGCATTTCAAACTTGTCACTGGTACTACGGTGCAACACTGCAGACTGCTGAACTCTGTGATGACTCTTGTCACCATGGTACTACTGAAACCTGCAGTATGACTGGCTTTACTTCTGCTTTATTGGCTGCTCTCCCTTTTGGTGCTGCTGCTGCCTTGAGGGACCCTGGAGGTGCTCTCAGCTGTGAAAAAGGGAACGTGGCTTCAGCCTCCAAAATGGGATGTGAGCATTTTACTTGAGGACCCTTCAGAGTGGGATTTGGGTCTTGTGAGAGCTGTGTTAAAACCTTCAGGAGAGGTGGGGGTGTCTGTAAATGCAGTGTCTTGGAGAATTTTGGTTTGGTCTGGATTAAAAGGGATCACAGTTCATTGATCCTGAGCTGTGCTTGCTTTGCTGGGAAGGTCGAAGTTTGTTTTGGACAAGTCTGATCTCGCAGCAGGAACCTTATAGCTTACCAAAAGCCTCCATTCACCCCTGCTTCCATGCAGACACTTGACAGGGTTTCCTTCAAACTCAAGCTTCGTGTTATTTTGCTGAAAAGAAGCAGCAGGTTCCAAAGCACTTAGCAGGACCTTTATCAGTGGTTTATGTGCAGTGCAGATTCCATTGGTTACCTTCCTTCCTGTGTACTGTGGACTTGCAACACCAGTTGAAACCAGTGAAAGCAAAGTCCTCACAGTTAGCAGGCACCTCAGAAAAACCTTGTTTGGGATTTACACTGCCAAAATATCTCCTCAGCATGATTAATGGTGCACCAGATGAAAAACCACCCTGACTACATTCGGGGAGTGCCATTCTCAAGGTATTCTTGACATGCCACAAGCTTGCTATTGCATTTCCTTTTGGTTTGTTTCTCAGTGATTAAACCTACCTCATAAGGTATTTATCTGTCAAGTAGGTGCTTCTTTGTAGGCAAGAAGCTGTGTGGGTCTTGATTATGGACAGTTCTTTGCAAATTACCCGTTTGGGTGGGTGAGAAGCAGTGCTTACTCCAGTGAGGGAATATGTGTCACTTCCAAGTAAAAGTTTGGGAAGCTGTAACACTGGTGTGGTGGTTTTAAAGTCCTTGGAGTAGTGTGGTGCATCTTCTGAACACAACCAAGAGCGTTCCTTTATCTCTCATCCCAACTTCTCTGTGTTTTTCAGGCACAGCTGGAAGCTCAGAGGGCAACTCAGGATTTTCAGAGGGCCACTGAAGTGCTGCGTGCTGCAAAAGAGACCATTTCGCTTGCTGAGCAGAGGCTACTGGAAGATGACAAACGTCAGTTTGACTCTGCCTGGCAAGAGATGCTCAACCACGCGACTCAGAGGGTAACAGACTTGCCCTAGTATCTGTCTTTTCTGTGTTTTGTGTTCTTCTGTGGTGCATGAGGCTGAGTTTCTGAAATGCCACTTTTTGCTATTGGTCCAGGTACGTGTTTTTTAGGGAATTAAGCTACAGAAAGTTGTGAAGCCTAAGGTTAAGTGATTTGTGCTTTGGGCTGCTACTGAGACAGTTGCCTGTGCTAATAGCTAGTGAAGTAGCTCTCTAAAGAAAAAACTACCATCTATATAATAGGGGTAAACAGTGTCTTAAGGCATACCTGCATTTGGAGTTATGCCAGGCTAATTGCATAGGGATGCCTATTCCTGAATGCACGTGTTATGGAAACTTTTACTCTGGAAAAACAGGGCCATGCTCCAATTTCAGTATAACGTGTTCTTATTATGGTGTCAGTTGAACAAGGCACTTCGCTTCAGAAATGTGTTTGAATGTAGAATTGCTCAAGATGTGTGCTGCATTTTAAGCTTGCACACTGCTCTGTCCTGAAGTACCTTCCAAATTTAGACAAGGTCTTATCTCCTTTGTAAAGTCTTTCTAAGTCTACAGAAAAGATGTGACATCAAACAATGAAAGGCGGTATTCATTAAAGAAAAGGCAGAAATATTCTTTTTAACATGAAAGAATCGAAAATTGACGTTAAAAGCCTTTGTTCTGTCAGAGATTTCCCTTAATATGGCAGTGAAGTTGAACTTGCTATTCCAAATACGCTAGTGTGCCATACAATGTTTGTATTGTCTCACAATTCTCAATGCAGTAGCTCTGTTCTGTTGCAGAAGCTTCTCACTTGTAAGAAAGCTTCTATTTCAGAGTGAATTCTAAAAACCAGCTGCCTGATGAAGAGATGAGGAACAAAAAGGATGCTGGCTGCGTGTAGGGGAGAGATGGAAAACCTGGAATATATTAAAAAGAGAAAGCAAACTCCAGGGTATCATTTGTGTTACTGCTAACAGGGTTAGCCTTAGGTGTTTCTGAAGGGAGCCCCACCTTAGCAGTGAGTATCGGTATCGGTAGTTTGCCTTTAAAATGTGGAGAAAATGTTTTTGGGAAGTGTCTTCCTACCTGCGGGTACCTTGAGTTATAATGCTGCAGGTTGGGATGCAGAGAGTAGGCCTATAGAAAGGCCAAAGAATGGAGAATTTGGGGGGAATGAAGGAGAGAGATCTTCACGTTTGTATTCATGTTGAAAACCACTCATACACCTGTACAAAAGGAAAGTGCTCACAGATGTGTTACCTCAAGTTTCAGACACTGGAGCAGAAAGGAAGCTCCTCTATGAATTTCAAGAGGAATCGCTAATTTCTAATTGCCGATGCAATCTGCTTTTACAGTGTTTCCTGAGATATGTTTGGTTCATGAATTCTGGCAGGGAGAAGAAATGTTTTGGCTCTTGATCATGAGCAATGTTAAAAAGGAATGGATGAGGGGAGGGTGAAGAGGGAGGAGGCATGCTCCCTCGGTTCAATTTGGCTTGTGAAGCTCCCTTTACACCATCTGCCACTGTACAATGCGTGGGTGCTTTCGTGGTGTAGGGAGAAGAGATGCTTCCTGCAGAGAGCAATACTTGGAGAAAAGGGGGAGAAGTCTGTGAAAGAAACAACAAAAATACCTGCGTCCTTCCCTATCCTAATGTCTCTGTCCCTTTACCCTGGAAATGCAGGGGTTAAGTGCAGTCTCCTGTGTTGTTGATTCTGTCCTCCTGGTTTACTAATCTTGCATTGCTTCTTACATCTTTTGTTTATCATTCTTCCCGTAGAAGAGCCATCAATTTCTATTTTTTTTGGGGAAAAAAATACCCAACAGCTGTTGAGAGTAATTCTCTGGCGTAGATGTTCAGCTTTGCTTCATTTCACTGGTACACGTTCCTTTTGCATCCATTATTGCTGAAATATAGCCTGGAGTCCCTCTTTGAGTTCAGATTATGCAGATCTCTTGGGAAACAAAGACTAGTTTACTTATTCACTAAATTACCTACTTTACACTAACCTTCCTTTTCCAGACACATCTGGGTTAGAAATAGGGGAGAGGGAGGAGAGAAGAAGAAACGATCGATACCTGTATTGGGCTTTTTGTAGCCTGTGCTACTTTGGGAGAGCACCTCTTCCAGACAGAACTGAATCCAGTAATTAAGGACAGAGCTACAAGAATGGCTGGTGAATGTGTGAGCATCCTGGAAGTTGACCTGCTTTGGGTGGTTTTGTGTCAGAGTGGTCCCCTGTTTGTCCCAAGGCTATGAATGGCAGGGACTATGTAACGAGGAGAGGTATGTCTTGAGCCAGCTTAATTTGAAGAGGTGTCATCCTCACTTATATCTCTGCCTGTTTCAAAGCGATGCTTTTGCATCTGTGATGGCTTAGGAGCATCAGCAAGGCAGGGTCGGTGGTAGAAGCGCATTGACTTTTATTTGACAAAACAGCTTCCTCAGTAACTGTGACCAAAAGCTTGTTTACAGGTCCCCAACTGTATTATGAGGTCTGATTAAAAGTACATCTCTCTTACACAAGCTATGTCAATCATCTTTTAAGTAAGACCTTTTCAATAGGTGAGGGGATGGTCTTCCAATGAACCTCCTGAGTGCAGAGGTGGCAGCGTGGTTTGCTGTCTGGTTCTGTCCACCCACCCTGATGGACAGCTTTTTTATTTAAAGGCCTTTGGCTTTTGTGAGGGGTGGATTGTCCTTTTATTGTTCCTTGTCTGAATGAAACGCATCTTGGCAGGTGATTTATCTCCACAGACACCTTGTGATTGTCCAGGTATTGTCCTTAGCCTTAGGCATGCACCCTGAGCTGCTGTCCTGGGGGAAAGGGAACAGGTTGCCCCTGGCCTCTGCCCAGACTTGTGTGGGTAATGTGGGTGTGCTGACAGAACGTCCATAGGAAAACAAGGGAGTGGGAGAAGACATTTTTCCTTACATCACTGATTTCTCAAAAGGATGAAGTATGCAGTGTTTTCTGTTTTGTTTTGTTTTGGAAAGGGTGCTGAACATGGGTACATGTGGCCTGCAGCAAATGACTTATTTTGTCAGATACTTCGAGGTGTTTGTGTCTGTCACCCTCTAATCCCAGTTGTGCAGGGTTCAGCATTTCTGCGATGCTTGATATGAAAGATGTGCAAAACCAAGATGATACTGGATGCCTGACCTGGCTCTTTGACCCTGATGCTGGCAGTACTGATATGGTTCATCCCACACATCACAGTTGATGTTAATTTTGCCCCAGGAATGGATGTGAGGGATTGATATTTAATTGAGCATTGTCAAATTCCAGCTGCTCCATTATTCTGTGGCTTCCAGCACTTTAAAATTGCAGTTTCCTTGCCACACTACAAGGAAGGTGCTTTTGTGCAGTCTTTGGAGATGGCTTTTCAATTTCAGACACTTCCATGCTAAAACCAGCCCTGTCTGACATATTTTGCTAAGGAAAGTCACTGCATCAAGCTAGTTTTCAAACAGCTGCTCAAGATAAGAAGCTGCAGTGTGTTTTCAGGATGTAGGAAGGAGCCTGTTGTCAATCCGACAGATTCCTTCTTGTCTTCCTTCCTCCCCTCCCTTCCTTTCCCCTCCCGTCTGGGTGCCTTATTTATGAAATAGTTGAAGAGTGTTGGAGATGAGGATATTACTTTATATCTGATCAAAAGAGCCTTTGGAAACCTTTCTTTCTCATAGTCCTGTAGCAACTTCTTCGTTTAATAAGTGGTGTGTGCAGATGAGCAAAATGTGGCCTCAGGTTGTGGCAGCAGGAGCTTCTAGTTGATGCTGATGCACTTTGGGATGCAGGAGAGAGCATGTTATCAATCTGATAATGTGTAGCAGTTTGATGCTTTCAGTTAGGAGTCAGAAAGGACAACATGACAGTTTCCCTGAGAAGAGCAGCACTCCAAGCAAATGAAGGCTGCCTGTGCTCTTTTCCCTGTGCAGTTCAGCCTGACGGCTGGAACACTTGCAAGAAAGCAGAGCTCTGTGGGTGAGGTTATCTAAAATGAGGAAATCTGGACTGTTCTCTCTGGATCTGAGAGCTCAGATGTGTGTTCTTGTGCTGGGAGCCAGTTGGAGCAAACTGCTTGGAGTTGTGGTCAAAGCTGAGGCATTTTGAGATCCAAGAGTGGTGAAAATCAAGTCCTGCCATTTTTTGTATGGATGCCTTCGTAGCTACAAGAGAGGGAGCCTGAAGACTGCCTGCTTTCTCCTCTGGAGATGTACATTTCACCCCTATATCAAATCATTACATCACCTTATGTTCAGTGGTGTCTGATTTATGTTCTTCTCTCTGTTATTTTGGAGATTTTTATATCTTTTTTATTACTTTAATACTGATTGCCTTGCATCATATTTTTGTGTAAACGCTTCACCTACTGGTGAAGGCTCCTGTGGGGCTTACTTTCATCATGCTTTTATCAATTGTGTCTGTATAATACTAAATTCTAATCACTTCTCCAGCAAAACCAACAACCCCTGAACCATCACTCAAGAATGAAATGAAAGTGTTCATAGTACACTGGCCGAATCAATTGATCCCTGTGGATTCTAGGAAGATCATAAAAATATCAAGAAGAATAGCATCATGTTTTGAGATTGAAGAGGGGCCTCAGGTTTGGTTGCATTAAGTGTCTGCCTGCCTGGCAGTGAGCAGTCTTCCCCCGTTTGCATTATGGGGGTGTCAGCTGAGGGCTTGAACCTCTGCATTTTCAGTGTTGAAGCCATGATTTGAGGCTGGTCAGGTGCTTTGAGAGAAAACCTTCCTGGCCTTCTGCAAACAGGCAGTCATCGGACATGCTTTCCCTGGTGATTCAGCCCTCCCACTGCTGTGCTTGGTTTTCAGCCCTTCCCTGAGTGGTGGAACTGCGTCTGAGGGCTGAGCATCCTGCTGGGAAAGGCAGGCTCCTGGGAGAGAAGCAGGATGCTGTTCAGTGGGTGACTTCTGCTGGCACTACTCTGTCTTTTGACTGGGTTAAGAAATGGATGATCCCAAAATCTCAGTCTCATCTGAACTTCCTGTAAGAGAGGTTATGCAAGAAGCTGCACCACCTTTGTCATAATTAACGCAGTGTTTGCAAATCTGGCATATTGCTGCTCCTTTCAGGAAAGGCTTTTAAGTAGGTTCATTGAAAGTATGTGTTTTCTACACCCTCACTTTCCTGGCATGAGCTGATAGGAGAGGTTATGAAGATGCTGTTTATTGAAATGTTAAGAAATGGATCATTGTGTCTTGGCACTCAGTTTGGTTTTTATTCTGTTGAAGGTCATGGAGGCAGAACAGACCAAAACAAGAAGTGAGCTGGTTCACAAGGAGACTGCAGCCAAATACAATGCCGCCATGGGAAGGATGAAACAACTGGAGAAGAAGCTGAAAAGAGCCATCAATAAATCAAAGTAAGTTTTACATTTAGAGTTTCGTGGGGAAACCTCCTTGGGGGAAATATCGTTTCTTTGGGGTTTTTTTAACCTATCAAAGTGTGTTGCCCTTTGTACCTCTTCTTTGGGATCCTGTCTGCATGTGACAGCCTGACAGCACTGTTGATATTGGCATTTATCTTTGCATTTGCTGTCCTAAGCATCCTGTGAAGCACCTGATGTGGCAGACTGGTGAACTAAGTGCAATAAGAAACCTTTTCCGGGCACGTCCTTGGTCTTGCTGTGGTGCATTGAACCCTTTGGTGGACTGCGACTCGAGAAACAGGCTCGTGGGACTTACACAGATGCTGCTACAGAGCTGCAGAGCCCTGTGTGTAAATGTTTTGCAGCTTAGGACTGTTTGCAGTTTAGTTCTGTTTAGTTAGGCAGAGTGACAAAGCAAGTGACAGAGCCCTCAAAGGTGCGAGACTGCATCAGTGCTGTACATCAGACTTGTTTACTTACTAATGCTGCCATAGCAAAACTGTGTGAGAGCTGTTCTTGGGGGAGGAAATGCATTTCAGAGAGCATAGCTAAGCAGTGTCATTAATAAATGTGTCTGCATTTGATGAAACAGCTTCTTGCTCAGAACCTGCTGATTTACAACCAATTCTTAATTCTCTTTATATTTCACAGTCATTTCCTTTGTATCTCCAGACTGTAGCTTGTCTAAACAATCTGCTTGATGTATTTAGCTTTTAATCCCTCCAGCTAGAAGTGACTTTTTGGGGAAGTCGGTCAACTAAAAGCCTATTTTGATTGGTGTTTGCTCAATTCAAGAAAGGATTAGCACTTCCTAAGACAGATTCAGCCACTTTTGTTGGAATAGTGTGGCAGCATGGCCTCTGAGAATGAGCTGCATGCTGTTTGTCTAGCACTGCACAGGGACTGTGAAAAACATCACAAGATCACTAAATGGCAGGTTTCTCTGGGTAAGAGCAATATCTGACAAGTATTTTGGCTGCTAAGAGTCCTTTCCTTGCAATAAGATTTAAAATAAAGACCATGGTAAGCAGTCAGTGGGGTCCTGCATACTTTCTTATCACAATGATGGTGCTGAGCCTGATGTCCCAGCTGCCTCTTACGATTTGCTTTCTGATTTGATTTCCTTGCTGGAACTACTGTCATGGGGGTGTTGTCTTGTGTCATCCTCCTCAGGATGAGCTGGAAGGATCCCAGTGTACTCCATTGTCTCACAGCAGGACTGACTGCAGCAAAACCCACCTGCGTAGAGTATTCTGGAGATCCTTTAATAAGGGTTGTACAGAAATGCCAATTCTAACCTAGTTTTAAAGTGGAAGATGCCTGATGATGCAAACAGGCTTATTGTGGGTGTATTTGAAGTCATACTACACCGGGGTGTTGGAGAGGTCAGTTGTCTGACTGCTGTGCAGCAGGAGGGAAGCGCTGTGCCCTCGTGTGTGATGCTCTGACCTCCCTTCATCCCTGCTCCTTCACTGAAGAGCCCAAGAACCTCCCCTCCACCCCCAGATCTGATCATGTGGAAGCTTAAGGCTCACCCTTTGTGGAGTGATGTGCTGTGATGGATACAGAGAGGATGCTGCACCTGGAGCAGGACATTGCCTTTAGATATCTGGCAGAATCTAGGCCTCAGCTCAAAACTGGGACTTTCCAATTTGGATTTAGGTCAACAGGCTCTCGAGGAATAGATATGTTAGAGGGGAAAAGAGAGACCCTGAGAGCACATATGTGTTCTGTCATCTAGATAGTAGTCTTGGAATTGCAATGAAACACTAAATAGCTATCTTAATGCTACAAAGAGGGCAGCTCCCACTCCAGTACTCTCCATTCAGTCCCAGTGATTGTAAACAACTGCTCTTTGTTTTCCCACAGACCTTATTTTGAACTCAAGGCGAAGTACTATGTCCAGCTAGAGGTATGTGTGTAATCCAGATCCATCTGAAGCTTTACTGCTTATGGTAAATACTGAAGTTACTTCTAAAGTGCTCTGACAACTGTGCTGCATTTCTGCACAAAACCAGTTTAGTTCAGAATGTCTTGAGCTATTTGCTAAGCACATTTTAAAGATGAAAGACTGAGAGACCTTGTTTCCTTTGTGAAATAAGTGTTTGACCCCTGCTGCTTATTGCCAGAGCTGAACAGGGTGGGGATTGTTTTGGGCTTTGGGAGCAAGTCCTGGGATTGGTTTGGTCTTTGGTGTTTCCTCCCCAGTGTTTTATGCATCAGGCTGTTTAACTGTGCTAGGGGTGCTCTTTTCTGTTCACTGGCTGGGTCAGTTCATGAGAATCACTCTCTATTTGAGTGACTTATGCTGCATGTGGCCTCCCAGAACTGAGAGCTTGGCTCCTCTGAGTTGCTATGCAGTGGGATGTGCAGGTATGTGGGATGTGCACAGGGTCCGAGAGGAGCACGATGCCTTGCACTGTTGGCCGTCCGTGCAAGAAGGCCCAGTCAGAAGCTAGCTAAAGATTCCCATTTCTTGCCAAGGATGCAAGGTATGTCCCACACATTTCTTGCAAGGCCTTCCCTTCTCTGCGATGCAGCAGCTCTCTCCATAAGCCTCAGAGACTCTGGTGCACACCTCTTCCTTGCCAGGATTCAGGCTTGGGCTGCCCCCTGCTCCTTCATCTTGCTTGCCTGCAGAGCTGTGGTCAGAGCTGAATCTTGCCCATCCTGGGCTGGGTGCCAGCCCGATAATCCCTTCTGGCAAGAGGCATCTTCTATGAAGCGCCCTTTTCCCCACGGGCAAAGGTCTGCTGCTGTCTGGGGGCCTCCTGCTTTTCTGTGACAGCCACTCTGTGCCCTCCTGAAGTGGGGTGGTTGTGTAAAATACAATACAAAAGACAGCACAAACTGCTTTTAATGTACAGTATAAAACAGAGTTAAGACCGCTGTAGATACGTAAGCAGTGTTTTACCTTTGGGAGACAGGGTGTCCAACACTTTTGCCCTTACTGTAGAATGGGGTTTGTGCCTGAAGATGTGGAAACTGCTGCATTCCAGCCATCAGGGTTTGAGGCTTGCTGCTTTGTAGTCTTCAGTAACCAAGAAGGGATGGGTTTGGTGCCCAGAGGAGAGTGAACCTGAGCCCCTTCAGGGATGACCCACAGCCGTGCTGTGCCCTGAGGGCTGTGAGATAAGTAGCATACTGTTGAAAGCTGCATGTTAGCAGTGGGACCCTGCTCTGTGCTCAGCCAGGGGCTGTCACCACGCACCAGAGGATCTCATGGTGTGCCTTGCTGCTGTCTCCTTCACAAATGCCACTACTGGAGCTGGGGTGCTTGTGAGTTATGAACTCTCCATCACCTAGATACCAACCCTGGTTTATGCGAGCTTGCCTAAGCAGAGCCGAGTTCCACCGACACATAACTGAGAACTGCATGTGTGTCATTTGTAGTGAAAGCACTTCTAATACCCCTTCTCCTTGTTAGCAACTGAAGAAAACGGTGGATGATCTGCAGGCAAAACTGGCCCTGGCAAAGGGAGAGTACAAAACTGCCTTGAAAAACCTGGAGATGATCTCAGATGAGATTCACGAGAGGAGACGCTCCACTGCCATGGGGCCTCGAGGATGTGGTGTGGGTGCTGAAGGGAGCAATACCTCTGTGGAAGACCTGTCAGCAAGTAAACTGGAGTCAGACACCATCTCCGGTGAGTACACAGCACTCCTGTGCCTGGAAGTATCCTGTCAGCATCATAAAATAAAAGACTGAGGATGTGAGCAAGTGATTGCTCTGTGTATTCTGCAGTTTGTAGTTTGCTGGCTGTTGTGACTGTTGCAGTTGATTGTGTTCCTTAATAGCCAGTTTTCAAAGGGAAATGATAGGAGTTGAAGTGCATCAGCTGCTCCCTTAGCATCACTGCTGGGTTTTGTACAGTGCTGTTATGAAAGGACAAAATTGATGTGCTTCAAAGCATCCTTTGAACCTTTAAGCCTGTGCTGCTGCTGTTGGTGACTTGCCCAGAGCAGTCACAGGAGGTGGCAGACGTTCAGCCAGGCTGTCGAGGCAGCAGACTGGTTGGAAACAGACCTCTTGGATTAAGCGCTTGTCTTGCAGTGTTGGACCTGAAGCTGCAGCTGCAGTAGTGCAGGGAGGCATCATGCTCACCCAGGAGGGGTGTAAGGATAAGCTCCTTTGCACTGCAGGATCTTTGGCCAGTATGTGATTTTGGCAGAACATGTGTGCTGCGAACAAGGGAAGTGAAGAAGCAGCAGTATGCTGATGCAGTGTACTGAGAGGCTCTGTAGGAGAGACTTTTCTCTTGGGTAACAACAGCAATCACTGAATGAGCTCCCGTCCTATGTAACTGTCATGGTTTAAACCCAGCTGGTAGCTCAGTACCACACAGCCACTCTCTGCAGGGAAGAGTCGAGGTCAGGATTGCAGGAATTTGTAACTACACAGCTTCAGTTCCCAAAGGCTGAACATGCAGTTCCCTCATAGACACTGGTGCATTCAGTGCTGAGGCCCTGTAGGTCCATGGTACAGCCCATCTGTGCCATGGGAGCTGGGAGGCAGCCCTGGGCTGGCCTCCTTCCTTTGCAGTGGGCAGGAGCTTTCATACGATGTACAATGGAGCTCAGTGCTGCACAGCTGGGACCAGGGTTGCCACAGCAAGGAGTGCAGTGTCTGAGCCAGCTGATGCAGTGAGGCTGTGGTGTGGCTGCATTATCTTCTGCCACCCTGAAGTCCCACGGCTGAGCTTTTCAAGTCAGACAGGGGCTGCCTCTTTGGATACCCACAAGCCACCCCAGCTTGCACCAAAGGCCTCCCAGGAGCCTTAGGTATAACTGATCTGAGGGCTTTCTTGTGCTGAAAGGTGTTCAGGGGCACGGGCTCTTCTCTATCTTTGAATTGCACAGCTTGACAGAGGTGGAAGGACTCCAGGTTGTGTCTAGTGCCAGCACAGGCACTAGACTGATAGGGCAGGGCCAGCAGCCTGCCATAGTACCCAGACCAGCCTCAACAGGTTAAGCTTTCATGCACTGTAATGTGATGGGGGGGTCCACCAAGGTCCTTTCATATTTTGATTTCTGTCTGCTGGAGCTGAATAAATAAACCACCTTATCAGCAGCAAGGTCTTGGCCCTTAGCAGGTGCTCCTGAGTGTTATGGTAAGGTTAGATGGTGACAAGTAAGCTACGGTTTAATTTCTGATGGTTGTAGAGTGGCTGATGTCAGTGCTGCTTGCCAAGTAGAGGATCCCTGTAACTGGACACATCTGTTGGCACCCTCTGTGTCCGAGGTGCCTGTGAGCCCCAGCATGAGAGAAGGATGACTCTGAAACTTGTCCTTTGAGCCATTTTGTTAATGCTGCTGTTTTGCTCCTGCTGCTCTTTGCCGGTGGTTCTGAGCCTAACCATGGCAGGACTCACAGGGAGGTGTAGCTGCAGATAACCTCAGGTCACTGTGAATGCCTTGCTGTTCATGGGACTTCTTCAGACCAGTGTGATTCCAGCACGTGCGTTTGCTGTGGAGAGGCTGATGCATGCAAAAACCCCTTTGGATCTCAGTGGGAATGTTGTGTGCAGTCTGTGGTTCATAGGTCCCCATCCCACAGCGAGCCAAATTTGAAAATGTCCAATTTTAGCAAAATCAACACTGTTATGTTGCACGAAATAGAACCTCCCTTAATGGATTCCTCCTCCTGTTTCTAACAAAGACCCTGCAGCTTACTTTAGCCAGGCAGTTTGGGGTTGGTTTGCTTTAATTAGAATTCAGATCTGAGCAAACAGGAGCAGGGAAAGTGATATCTGTGGGTGGGGCTGTTCTTAATGCAGTGCTGCTTGGTGAGCCTCATCCAAAAGGAGGTCTTGGGAGTTCATGCTGCATTTTAGCTGCAGAAGTGGGAGGGTAAAATGGAAGCAATCTGCCCCTGGAGCTACGTTTTCCAAGTCTGAGCCTTAAAGAAACAGGAGTCTGTGCTGGGATCAAGATGGTCCTGGGTAAGGTGGGCACAGGGGAGCTGGCCCTGGCCTAAGTTACATAGAATCATAGAATCGTTAGGGTTGGAAAGGACCTTAATATCATCCAGTTCCAACCCCCCTTCCATAAGCAGAGACACCTCACACTAAACCATGCCTCCCAAGGCTTTGTCCAACCTTGCCTTGAACACTGCCAGGGATGGAGCACTCACAACTTCCTTGGGCAACCCATTCCAGTGCCTCACCAACTTAAGGGTAAAGAATTTCTTCCTTATATCCAATCTAAACCTCCCCTGTTTAAGTTTGAAACTGTTACCTCTTGTCCTGTCACTACAGTCCCTAATGAAGAGTCCCTTCCCAGCATCCCTATATATATACTTCTATCAGGTTTTGCACTTAAATGTGTTTGGCCGATTATTTACATTCTTCCTGTTTATTTTGGGCTGCTTGTGTTACAGATTAAATCTGGGAGTTTATTGTAATTGGATGCATAATTTCCCTATGCTCCTTTTCAAAGCTCTTGTAGCATAGATACAACATTCATTAGAAATTCTTGTTTGGTGGAGTGTAGAGAGGTATTATTTTTTTTGGTTGGTTGTTTTTTTGTTGCATAGAATTTGAGGAACACTTTTAGAAAAAGTACCTTGTGCTCTTTTTTTGGGATCAACCAAATACAAGTTTAGGTAGGAATATCTTATAATATGTGCTAAATGTATTTCTGGCTATCAATGGTTTAATAACCAACCAACCAGCTTGGAAAACCTGAAAAAGAGGTGGTCTGGCTGAGTTGTCTGTATTTCCACTGGTGACACTCCAAATAATAATAAAAGTTAAAGATAAATTCACCAAAACTACAGGAAAAGACAAATACATACATCAGTGCATATTTAATCATAAATATATGACACAGCAGACTGTTAAACAGTACTCTATTAGTTCTAAATATACATTTCAGTAATGAAAATTGAATAATTGCACTGGTATTGCATGGCTTGATTAGTCCTGCTTAGCTCTTAAAATACTTGTGTCAAAAAGACATATCTTTTGAGGAGCCATTCATGTAAAATCTATTATTTTATTAATTTCTAAAGGAAAATATTTTGTAATTTTTTCATATATTGCAAGCTTTTATTTATTTTCTATTCTTCATTCTTGCTTCTCATATGCACAGAATCAGAAGAGACATTGTAATCATGTTAAATATACTAGAATAGTTTCCAAATGTTTAGATAGCTATAGTTCTGGCATGCATCCTCATACAATTTTTGAACCTTAAATGGATTTGTAAGAATTACAGTTCAGAGGTTAAAGCCTGTCAGGATTTTCAAGGTTCTTAAATTCCTGAAGTCCTCCAAGATGTCTTTCATAGATAAAGTTTCCAAAGAAGAAATTGAAGATTACTTTTGCCACCAAAATAGGGGTGATGTATTAACCTTGGCTGGCAGCCAGGTGCCCAGCAAGCCCCTGTCACTTCCTGTCTTCAGAATGGTAGGGGGAGAAAATAAGGTGAAAAATCTTGTAGGTCAAGATAAGAACAAGGTGATAGCTTACTAATTACTGTCATAGGCAAACCTGACTCAACTTGGGAAAAATTATTGCCAACTGAAAAAAAAAAGAGTTTGATAGAAACAAAGGCAAAACTAAAACTACCGTCTCTCCCCACCTCATTCTTCCCAGGCCTAACTTTATTCTTTGTTCCTGAATCTTCTAAATCCTCCCCACTGAGCAGAGGAGAGAATAGGGGTTGTGGTCAGTTCATAACACTGTGTCTCTGCTGCTTCCTTCTCTTTGCACTTTTTCCCTGCTCCAGCCTGGGTCAGTTTCATGGGCTACAGTCCTTCATGGACTGCTATAGGGTGAGTCTTTCACATGGGGTACAGTCCTCCAGGAGCAAACTGCTCCAGCATGGGTTGCCCATGGAGCAACCTGGTTGCTCCTGTCAGGTACCTTGCTCATGCATGGTCTCCTCTCCAATGGCTGCAGCTCCTGCCAGGAGCCTGTTCCAGCATGGGGAAACCTGCTAGTTTAGGAAAAGAAAAATATAGCTGTGATGTGTTACTATAGAGAAGTGGGAGTCTTGTTAATGTAAGACTATATGATGAATTTTGCTTTAGAATATTAAATTGAATTCTTACCATCCTTCTTAATCTTCATTAAAAAATATGCTTCACAAAGGAAGCACGTCAGATTAAGTGAAATATTTGAAAACAAACAAGATGTAGCAGTGAAAACAAGATCTTAGAATTAAAGTATTCAAGCAAGATTTCCCAGGTAGAGTATTGTAATCCATTTGTCAGATTCCTTATGCTTGAGAGATAACAAGAGGTACCAAATCCTTCTTACACTAGTGATTAAAAATGCAATTGATTGACACCTGTTCAAATCAAAAATATGTATTTCTTATCTATATGAATGCCATCTAATATCTACTCATGATAAAGGCCCATTAGTATTTATGAAAAGCAGAATAGTTCAATTTTTATTTTCAGGTAAATTGGCATATTTCAAATATTTGGGAAGTATAATTTTGCATTCATATACCTTATTATTAGCTCTGTGTTTAGGTTTGTAATTCTAAGTTTAGACTTAAAAGCAAATCTGTAAACATGAAAATAATCATGTACTGAGAGCACTGATTGTAACTCTCAGACTTCCTATAACTTGTCATAATTGTCTTGTGAAAATGTGTTGTAAAATTATTAGATATTTCCTAGATTTGCAAGCAGACTTGAGAGATATGATGATTATGACTCTAAATTTTTTGTTAGAATAATGATATATGTTTGGAGATGCTGACAGAAAATGTAGTACTTAGGAAAAGATATTTTCTTTTTATATGTGTTGTAATACTATTTTCAGCACCAAGTAATCTACCTACTGTGACCCATCAGCTGAGAAATGTTGGCATATTAAACTAAATTATCTATGATAGTCCCATCAAATACACGTGTTAGCTGTATGTCATAGGAATGTACTCCGTGCTGTTTGGGTTTTGTGTGACAGTACTAGAAATCTGTCTTTATCACCTCATTGAATATTGTGAAGGTGACAAGGGCACTGTGTTTTCAAGAAAATTATCTGTGTATCCCTAGCCTTACCTCTAAGAATTTGCAGATTTTATTGTACTGCATCTGAGTTTCTCCTATGTTTTCTTTGAGTTTCTCACTGTCTGATGTTTGTTTCCTAGAGCTACCTTTTCCCTAAGCAGTAAAATCATGCAAATGGTTTCTGCAAAACAGATACTGCCTCTTGTGAATCGAAGTGTGACAGATTGTGTCTGTAAAAATGAAAACTAAAATTAACTAATTTGAATCAGCATACAGGAAGTTTATTGTTGTTACCAATACATTTGGCATTAAAAAGTTGTGTCTAGTAGTCTTCAGTATCAGATGCAAGATGGTTGAGTCAGTTTCTCATCATGAAATATTGTATGTTGTTAATACTTCAAGAACTAATCCCTGGAGCATTAATCAAGAAAATGGACGTCTAAAAAAAAAAAAATAAATCTCCTGTTGATGAAATTAAAAGATTGCTTTACAGATTAGTCTCTAGAATGTAAAATGTTATTTATGCATTCATAGACTGCAGTTAACTCAGTCTCTCAGTACTTGTCTGGAAGTGGGATTGGCAAGGAGAATCTTAGCACGCTCAAGTAACTTGCAGCTGGAGTGTCGAAAAATGTCTATCATACTAATTGTTGTTTGGCCTTGTGTGTTGGACAAGTAGAACATCTGTGTTTAGGTAACACAGGCCTATGATAGACTTAGAGTTACCCAATTGAACATGCTTGAGATTCCTGCCCTGCTATGGGAAATGTCAAAGCAGTGTTATATTACGCCTGCGCAAATCCCTGAACACAGGCAAAAACAGCAGGTTCAATGATCCTCTAGCATGGACTGAGCTCTGTAGAGTGCTTGTGTCCCCGCTTGTGTGCCTCCGCCGAGGTAGTGCTTTAGGGATCCCCCAAAGTTGGTGAAGTAACAAAAATTAATTTACTCTTTCTGTTTCATCTGTGGTTTTGTGGTTGTTCCTGCCTCCTGCCTGTTCTGGTTCACAGAGGAAGTATAGTGTATTCCTTTTGAAAACTGTAAATTAGGGAAGGTACTGTAGTCCAACTTTTTTTTTTCTTCATTTGTTTCATACAAAATCTGTTTCGTAATTAAATAAGAAATTAATAGATTGACAATGAGTTACCTTGGGATCTTGTTATACACTGACTAAGTATTGTGTATATGTGAAATTATATACTGATATTTGATGCCAAGAATTTTGTGTTCCAGAGATTCTGCTGAGGTGGTTGTGCATTCGGCTGATGCATTTGCACCTGTGGCCTACCTTCATTTTTTAAAATTACACCTGGAGAATAAGGCAAGTAGATTGCAAATGTCATCTTCCTTTAAAGCTGTATGCATGCTTTCTTCTTTTATGTTGCTTTGTCACAGTTTGGAGTGAACCTACGTGTTCTTACGTGGGTGTACTTTCAAATAACAATATACATATTTAGTTGAATTTCAGAATTTAGCATAAGGAAAAAACGCATATACTTCCTTGTGCCAAATGAATGAATGGAGTAGTATGTGTGTAGTATTTTTGATCTTGAAACCTCAAGGTGCTCAGCCAAGGCTACACATGCTCAAGCACATGCGTAACCTGTGTAATACAGATAAGCACACTGTGAAACACGGCTGTATTAGAAAACTGTATGAACAGTGTTGATTTTGCTGTTTCTTACATACAGTGAATGATTTAAAATATTACTGACCCACAAGTGCTCAAGTTTTAAATGTACTGGGTTTTATCTTTTCCATATGAGAGATGCATCTAATGAAAGTACTTCAAATCATGCAGAGAAGATTATCCTTGTCAAAGATCTTAAACGAATTGTTATTTTTTCACTGGAATTCATTCTCTTAGCTTATGATTCCATAGAAACAACAGAACAGGGATAGGATATCTAGTGGTTTAAGTACTGAAGACCTGTATGTGAGCTAAGAAGCTCAAAATAGAAGCTATTTTTCTATTTGTATCACTTTTCTATTTTTCTTTTCACTATTTTATGGGTGCAATGATTTATTTCTTTTTTCCTCCTGAACATCTCTTGATTTTTCTGCTACTGTTGCAGTCATCTGTTTATAGGTCTCCCTCCTTCTTTCTAGATTGAAGACTGCGGAACCTCTTCTAGGTGTAGGGATTGTTATAGAATGTTATTATATTGGTAGTTTACATTTCATGTATTTTGAGCGACTACATTTCCTGAATGGTTTCAATAGATCATGCCTTCCTCCCCCCCCCACCCCCCCTTAATTATTATTTTTATTGTTCCAAACAGATAAAATATCTGTACACTTTTCTTCTATGATGGCCTCATTCCTGCCTTAGAAAATAAATTGTATTTCATCCTGTCAATTTCTAGTTTGGGATTTCTTTCAAAAATAAAACATTAAATATTTGTGTGGGAGACTGTGAAAAGGATATCAACTATGTGAAGCAAAACCAAATAGGCTGAATAAAGGAAAATTTTGGAGCACGGCATGACAGGGAAGAGTGATAATATATTAATATTTCTTTGGGAGTACTGACTTTATTGCTCATGGCGAACTTGATGCTAAAATGCACTGTACATCACTACAATGTGACAGACTAGGGAAAATGAAAAATACAAAGCTTTACATAAATCAGGAAAAAATCATATTAAAATGCATAAAATTTTATGTAAGAATCGGGATTTTACTTTTATCTGTTCAGAAGCTCTTTTCCCCTTCTTATGTAGATGTTTTAGATTTGGTTAAAGCCTCACAGTTTCAAGCAGCATTGCAGTAAATCATATTTCAAATTCATTGTAGACAAAGCTGTCACACTCTCAGAGGGGTAAGGTTTACAGTGCCTTGCCCTGGATTTTGGTGTATAAACTAATGTATCATTAAAAAGAAAATAGTCTTGTTTTCTGCAGTGGCTGTCTTGTAAGAAAAAGTATTAGAATCTTTTGGCTACAGATTATTTTATGGCACATTAAAATAAGATGGGTTTTCAGGAAGTAATGAATATGGAAAATCAGTCAGTCTTTCAGAGCGTAACTTCTTGCTAAGTTAGCATGGTTTACCTGCATAACAATAAAGAGAGGCCTTCAAGATTGAGATGCCTGTGGTACTGTACTTTTTCCTCACTAGTTGATGTTTACAAGTTCTACAGTGCTTAAAAGCCAGTCCTACGATAACAAATTAGTTCAGGAAAACACTGCTTTAGAAGAACTAACTTTAGTTTGAGGCTTTCAAGGAATTACTGAAAATTGGGCAAAAAATACTCCATTATGAGCAATGTGCAAAAGTAGCCAATTGTGTAAGCACGTTGAAACCATTAATAGACTGCACAGTGATGTGTAATTCTAGTAAGTATTATGACATCAGTTTTGTTAGCATTTCAACTGAGATATATACATATTTTTAACTTTTATTGTATATTCATTCTTTGTTATGTGCCACGTGTTAATTTTATGTTTTTGAACTTACTGTTATAATCATTATGCAATTATAGCTACTGTACCTTAGTCTCTGCTTGTTTTCCTCCTCTATAATGCATTTTCTTCAGCTAAACCTCTTCATGTTTAACTACAAAGCCTGCATAGAAATTTGTTTGAAATTGGTTTTGGCAGCAAAATAAGTCCTTGTGCCTGGGGGAAAATAACATTTTACTGAGTGTTCTGGTTTAATACATTACTGTGCAACTTCAAGATTTGTTTTTGCATAATAATTGAAGCTTTTTTTTCTTTAACACATCCTCTTTTCTTTCATTACCAGTGATAAAGAAAAGGCTAAAGAAATAAATATACTATTGTGTTATTAAAACCTTATTAAAAGTTTGGTAAACACAGCTTAGGATAACTTTTCTGTAGATATTTTGCAAAAAAAAAAAAAAAGGGCAAAACAAAAATAATGCTAATAAAGAACTTGCTCAAAATTCAGGAATGCCTCATTTACTTCATGGTAAAAAACCAAGGTCACCAATCTAATATACATAATATGATACCTAGCTTCATCAATATTTTACTTTGGTAGTAAGACTGCCACTTTGTACATTTAAAATGCAGGATGGTTTTTGTTGAGGGTGAAGAAATTTCTGAAGCATGCTCCAGAATCTTTAAATCAAGTATCACCTCTTTTATTTTTAATTTTGAATATTTTGAATCAAGAAAGTACAACTGTGAAACAATTTATTTTTTTTTTATTCTGACAGCAAAACAACCTTGCAAAATATTTTATTTTTTCCTAGTATTATGCTATTCTGTTAATCTTAAGTTGTGTTGGCATTTAAATACTCAGAAATTTAAGCCATTGGAACCTCTGCTGATGTACTGAGAGTTAGCGATAGTCCAGAATTAGAGGAGTTGAGTAGTTTTCTTTCTACACTTGGTAGAAGCAGCCTATTTGCTTTTAAAAGATGAGAATTATGCCTGCTACTGCTCTTTCTTGTACCATGCTGTTACATTATATTTACCTATCGTATGTTGATAATGTAAAGCTTATTTGTCTTCCTGTTTGTAAAAGATCTTGATCTATGTGGGTGGAACACATTTCAGAAATGCAGCAGTTATGCCCCTGTTAAACATCAGCAAATCTATTTCACTGGTCAGTTTGGAGATGATTTTGAAAGCACTTGTAAAAGTTAAAAAGGTCTTTTGGAGATATTTACATGCCTTGTGTATTAAAGGAGAAAAATCCGTCTGGTTAGACTTGATTTAATTTTATAGCCTGTTCTGTCCAGTTCTTTCTGGCCTGAATTATTTTAATTAATCTCTATTTAGAGCTTTAGGTATAGAATTAAACACTGTAAGTCATGTCAGGGGGAACAGGAAGGATTTTCAAGTTGCAAAATATGTTTTGTGGGTAGCATTTTTTGAATACTTTGATATTGATTCAGAGAAAACTCCAGGAACAAACTTGCCAACAGTTTTCAAGCTGACAAGCAGGTATTCTTTATTGCGGGGCCGGCGGACACGGGGGATAGCTCCTCCTAACGTGTGTCCCCCTATTGCTACACAAGCCATCCTTTTATAGTCCCTGGGCATATATGCATATTCATGAGGCTACATATGGATTACATCATTTTCCAGAAAGCTCCCCGCATGCGTACAAAATTGCAGTAATGGTCTCTGAGG
>JBCJKH010079833.1:6365-25842 GCA_039877255.1 Loriculus beryllinus
TCTAGGATATGTATGAGCTTATCTTTCCTGACTTCATGATCCTGACACAATCTGGTATGTGATAGGGCCTTTTATCTCTATTAATTGTTAAAATATTTCAGGAGGAGTAGCATACGGGTGGTTACATTGAGCTTGGAACCATAATAACATCATTAAATTGCACAACCCCTCATGCTTTCCAAATGGCACACAAACTAAAACGGCTCTTGAGCAGGTGCACAAATAATTATTTTATCCTTAGCCTGCTGTCCCCCTTCAATCTGTTTGTCTCAGTTGCAGTTTTTTTTTAAGCCGGCTCCATGAATCTCACTGCAGAACCTCTCAAAGTCTGTTGATACTTATGCTAGCACACACGTAAAAGATGCCGGCTAGTTTCTTAAGGTCCCAGGCAAATGCCTGGCTGGTACGTTGCTCAGATTTCTTTTTCCTTTCTGTTTCAGTTGAAGGACAAAGCAGTGCTCGAACTGGCAGTCTGGAAATCCATGTTGCTTGTTCAGTGCGATTTCAGTTAATGGACTTTGACTCAGAGATCCCTCACGCCACCCTTTGGATGGATAGTCCCAGAAACAACTTGACTTCACCAGACTCGTGCTTTGCTCAAATTAACAGTCTGTGTCAGGAACCAAAGTTTATTTCAGCTTGATGCTTTTGGAATTGATTTTGGACAGTACATGTTTTAAACACGAGAAAAAGTAGAGGATAAAAAGTTGCTAAGTAGTAGAGGGGATTGTTACATCCTACTTTAGATAACTAACCTTTGGAGTTCACTTTGGGAGTCTGTTTTACTTGAAGAGAGGAGCCCATGGAGGGCTACTCAGTGCACCTAGAATAAACTTCAGCTCTGAATTGCCCTCTGGAGGGTTTTCTCTCCCTTGCCTCCAGGTAATTGTATAGGTATTATCCAGAGGTTGTGGAGAGATTGTTTAGAGAGACTAGCTGCTTAATCTAGGATCTGATGCATGACTATCCCCCTCTAGTTTTCATTTTGCCAATGCAACATGGCATTTACACATGGGGAAATCACCTGCCAGCACCTCTTTATGAGTGATTTTGATGTATGCTTGCCAGCTGGAGATACTTGTATTTCAGTGAAGCTACAGCTGCCAGTGCAAAATGTGAACACACATGTTATTCCCACGAATTTATCCTGCAAGTTTGCGCAGCTTTGTGTTAACATTATGTAGTTCACATCCATCAGATGTATACAATGCCATCAGCTTGCTATCTATGATGTAGTTTCTGATGCGCTGGATCACCTGCACCAATCCTGCGTGTATGGATTTTTTTGTTTGCTGTGTGCATTCTGCAAATGAATCCCCTGCATGACAAACAGCATTACATGTTTGAAGTCTGATGAAATTGAGTCAGATGTATGGGTTCTTCCCTTCCGGTTCTGAAATGTTTAATTTTGTTGGTATACATCCCCCCTTTCATCTGGAAGGGGTTAGTAGATGAATAAGAAATGAGCCCACAGAGGGATTTTGGACACAGAATAGTGTTTCATACATAAACTCTGAGCTTCAATTTTTTTATAGTCAGTGGTTTTTAATCTGCCTCGTTAAAGGGTTGCTGTTTAGCTGTAAGACAAAGTTTGTCCAACGTTCTTCTCAAAATTATGACACATGGAGATATCAAAACCACTACTGAGCACATGAGAAAGCATCTAGTTTTATGACTAAGATGTACACTTTGACATCCAGGTGGCCAACTGACCCTGACCCACAGCTCTCAGACACCATCACAAATGAAAAGCATGTGAAGATCCGGTCTGGGAATGTTTTAATGTGCAAAGGAAACAAATCTGTTTCCTTCTCCAATCAAAACTTTGAAGAAACCGCTCTGCTTACAGCCTCCTTTGCTCCTCCTCTCATTATTACATTTTTTTCTCAGTGGCCTAGGAAGTGTAAGTCTAGATATTGCTTCAGACCATATGGCAACACTGAGAGCTTTTTTGCACAACAGTAAGAAAAGCTATGGTTAGAAATGTCTGCTTAAAGATCAGCTAAACAGTTTTGATTCCCACAACCTGATAATATTGACAAAGGGTCAAAATTTGCTAATCTAACAATAATTTTAAATCCTCAGTAGGTTTTATGGCTTGCTGGAGTTGGGGAAATTTTGCAGAGCAAGCCATTGGAAACTGAAGGGGAGATAAGGAGAGACTAGTGGGTGGAAGCTGTCTGATTTTGTTTTCTGGCAGGAGGAATACCAGAGGGAATTCTCTTTCCCAGCCTACCACCCCCATTTTTTTCCTTATTTACATATCAATGCATGATTTTTTGGTGTCTAACATTTCCATAATGCAATATGGTAAACCTAGCACAGCTGTTTTGAAAACCTGCCTGATACTTAAGACTGCTTTACTGTGCAAAAGCTCCTATTTCACTTGCTGTCCTTCCCATTTCTGGATGTCAAGATAAGGAATTGCTATAAATATGGAGTTAGGTGCCACAGTTGTCAAAATTTATTATTGAGAGGTTTGCAATAACCTTCTCCCCTTTGCCCTTTATCTATCTTCTGTATTCTGCAGGGTAAAATCCATCTTTCCTCATATTTTTTTGATAGTACCTGACACAATGAACAACTTTCCTGTCTGCAATCAAATACTCTTGTATAGGTGATCAGGGAAAAAAAATACTCCAACCTAAAGCTATTGATCTGCATGGAGCATTATAAAAGCTGCTTATGTAAAGCTGTTTTGCAACCATCACAGAAATGCAAAGGCAAGCTTGGACTTTTGCTGCATGCAGAAACAAAATTTCCTCATCTTTCCCACAGTAACCCAATTTGATGTGCAAACCATCTTCCCAGATAGTGTAGCTTCATGGTTGGACAACAAATACTTTTCTGAGTATTCTTCTTTCTTGTGAACTGCAGGACACGTTCCAATCATGTGAAACTGTTTTCCCTCCCTTACAAACAAATTTAATTAATCAAGGCTTGTTTAATTTTAATCCCCTTGTACTCCTTTTGAGAGTAATTATTTCAATCTTTAAATCTCAAGTGACTGCCTTCAGCTCTCTTGTTTGGACGGTATTTCTTAATCAACTCTGAATTTTAATTTTCAACAGATAAATTTTTGTTACAAAGGTTGGGTTAAATACTGCATTTGTGGTCTTCCTTATGCATATTATAGAGCAGTACATCACTACTTCTTTGCCACTGCATCTAGTCTTTCCATTTCCTTTTCCTCCCATTCCTACTTCAGCTTCCCATTTAGAATCATCAGATGTTTTGGGTTGGAAGGGACCTTAAAGAACATCTATTTCCACCCCCTGCCACAGGCACGGACACCTTCCACTAGACCAGGTTGTTGAAAGCTCAGTGCAACCTGGCCATGAACATTTCCAGGGATGGGGCACCTGTGGCTTCTCAGGGCAACCTGTTCCAGCACTTTATCACCCTCACAGAGAAGAACTTCTTCCTTTTATCTAATCTAAACCCACCTTCTTTCAGTTTCAAGTTGAATAATGTAATCCCCTCTTATTCTTTATGTTTCTAGGTTGAGCTAGACCAGTTCTTGCTATTTGTCCCTTCTACTCTGAGCTCTCCATTCTCCTTATCAATCTGCTGTTCCCCTGCTGTACAATATCAGTTTAAATTTATCTGGTGCTGGCGACCAGAATTGTGACAGTTTTACTGTTAAGGGCTCATCAATGTCATGTACAACAGAAGCAATATTCCCTTCTCCCGACAGGAAACATCCTAGCTGATGTGATGTAGGATCACATTTACTTCTTTACAGTTACATTGCACTCATGGCCTTTTTATCCTATGGCTGAGGAGGCTACCTGTCAATTCCTTCTTTTTCCTTGTCAGTCCAATCACATTCATACCTGAGGGCAGGGGTTTCTATTCAGTTCACGACTCTGCACTTTCTACTATTAAATCTCATTGCATACCTGTTACTTCACTCTAGTTTTCAAGGACATGCAATTCACAGTGATATACCCAGTCTTCCTGTTTTGCACACAGTAGTGACTCAGCTCATGCAGTTGACACATTTTACAGGTACTTTCCCACTGTTCAGCATAAAATAGTTTTGGCTGTGTGTGCCCTCCTCTTCTTAGTGAATTACTGCCTTGCCCAAGTAGGAGAAGGGAAATAACCTACTTCAAAAGGTGAAAGCTAAAAACCAAATGAGGAGGCTGGTCGTTCAAAGTCTAAAGTAAGGTATCGAAAATTATGGTGTATCCTTGCTGCAAAATCAGAGTGATTTTGTGGCACTAGCTCTGATTCTGGAGTTGGTTCACGTCAGGGCTAACTGGTTGTGTCCAGAAGACACTCCTCTGCCACAGACCTCTTCATACATGCAAGAATTCACTACCACAGACTCAAATAGCAAATTGGTGTTACTGAGGAATAGGTTGCATGTTGTGGGAAAAGCTGACTGAAGGTAGGCTAAGGTCTGTGTTTGACTGTGAGTGAGGAACAAAGCTCAGCACCCTGCCATTGTGACTGGAAAGCTGGTTTGCTGCTTAGGGTTAATCCTGCCAGTGTTATGAAGGGTATTGAAACTGAAAGGGCTAACAAGTTTAGTAAATATGATCAGCTATAAAAGCAAAGAGGAAAACTTGTTTTTCCAAAATGATAATTATAAACTGCTCAATTAAGTAAATAAAGTAGTGGAAAAAACCAGCACTGGCAGACATCAGGTAATAAAATTAATTATAAAGAGCAGCCAAAATGCAGCAAGTATGATCTAATCAAAATACTTAATTACGCTTTGCAGTAGCTACTTTTCTTCCTACTATTACTTATTACAATATTATCTGGGGGTTGGTGTCTTTGGTAAGGCTCCAGAGTGTTTAACAACTAGTTTAAAAACATTATGATCCTAAAAAATAATAATATTTTGAAATGTGGTACATTTCAGGTTGACTCAGCAGGATAAGAAAGGAGCCCCTTGTCCTAAATGGAGATATTTGAAAACTGATATACCTCTTGTAGTGTTAAAGGGGCTTGAGGTACTTACCAACACATTAATTCCTGGTCAGACAGCTGTTATTAGAGTCATTGCAGGTATCTTCTCCAAAGAACACGGGTAAACTGATACTGAATTTAAGGATGTAAGAGATCTGTATCAATAAAAGTAAATCTCTGTAAAGGAAACAAGCTAAAGAAGCTAGTGGCAATTTAAAAGAAAGGCCCCATAGACTGTAATGAATATATTGTTGTCGTTTAATGCAAAAAGACAGAAAAAAGAAAAGAAAAATTACAGTTCTGTTAAGTGGCTTTTAAGGAAGATGGATTCCATCCACCCATTGTCAAATTGTGCACATCCCCCTTTAGAGGGTGTCCTTATATAAGCATAGGCACTGAGCCTGGTGAAATGCACAGAAGTGCAATGTCTGGCTACAGAAAACTACTGGTTCTAAAAAGGGTTTTAATTACAATATACGGTCTCTTTAGAGCAAGGATGGATTTCTGTTTAATTTAAAAATTGGGCAAGTTGGGCTAATGTAAAAGGAACTTGTTTTATGCTAGTAATAAACCATTGCTGTATAGGTCAATTTAGCAATTATAAACAAGCTGGCACCATTCTTTCTGTAAGTATAAGTACATTTTGATTTGTTAATTCCAAATTAAATGAAATGGACTTTGTACAGAAACAAATTGGATTAGCATCTCCATGTCTTTTTGTCCAAGTCTATGAGATCACACACCAGCTGTGGTGTTGGTGTGTCTCTTCTCTCTTGCCTCATAAGAAATTAAATGTCAGCAAAATACATAATAACATTACCACTGCTTGTTTCATGAGGCAGTTCACATTTCCTGGATAATGTACTAAAATGGAAACAGGCAATTGGGTGATTTCACTTTTGAAGTCCAGCTAAAAGAAGTGGACAATCAGGTGCTGCTAAAAAACTGGAGGTGAACTGGTTACTCATAGTAACAGTCCAGACTGTGAGATCCTTCCCTCTTCCAGCTCTTCCATATGATGCAAACTGGTATTGAAAGTCCTGGGTGAGCTCCTGGAATTCCTCGCCTGGCACATCTCCTAAAGTGTTTGCCCTAAATCTGTCCACAAGGAGGGGGAGATTGCTCCTTCTTGAGCGAAGCTGCAGGGCCTTCTCAGGGGACAAGGTGCCGAAATCTACTGAGTCAGGGAAGCAGAGGAAGCACAGAGAAGTTCCCATCATGGTGCTCAGCGCTTACGGTTAGAGGACAGCTTGAGAAACTGCTGAAAGAATCAAGAAGGACTCATGTCTTGGGGATGAGAGACAGCAAAAAAAGTGCTGCAGGAGCAGGAGGACAAGCCAGTGTCTGCCACCACTCCCTGAGCTGGTTGAGGCCCTCCATGGAAGCAAGGAAAGGATCAGGGGTGAAAGCAGTGACTAAATCCTTTCTATTTCTGTTCTGTCTTCTTTGTCATATATCAGCTTTTGCTATCTGAAAGTCCATTATCCTAGTTCATGCTCAGCAACATCCTTGCCTTTCGAAGTTTGAAAGTGTCTTAGCTTTTTGTGGAGTTTTCCATGAGGAAAAGGTACTCAGCAACCTGAGCAGCTCAGGATCTGGTTGCAGTAAAGATGAGACAAATTATCCCCTGTTCATATCTCCTTCTCTGGGGTCTCGCTGAGGGATTTTACAACCAGTGTAGATTAGATACCTGCACCAGAACAGCTAGAATTAGCTGAAATGAATCCTGTCCTGGGATACAGTGGACTGTAAAGACTGAAAGATGACTGACTGGAATGGCTTCTTGAGAAGCAAGAGAAGGGCTGAGGTGGCAAACCTGGAAAAAGGGTTCCATTTCTGTTCAGTCAGAAGGAGGTCACTGGAGAGTTTTGTGGGAACAGATGCTTGCCTATGTGAGAAAAACTGAGAAAAGTCAATGCAACCCAGATGCAGCTTTATGTGAAACTTAGCAGATGTTAAGAAAAGCAGTATTTTGGTTACCTGGAGCAGATTTCCAGTGGAGTTACTTGTTGCATTTCCATGTAGGCTAAAGGATCTGTAGTCATTAGCATCACTGAAGGATCTGCCTTTGACGGAAAGTGCTTATGTGAAAAAACCCAGACAGGTGAATTCCTTAAAATTCATAGATCTAATTCCATGTAGACGTTAGAATAAGCAAATGGTTGAGTTAGGAATGATTATATCACAAATTTTACATTCTTATTTTTTTTCTTGAAAAGCAACACAAAGCTACGTACATCTTGCTTCTGAGGAAACCAGAAATTACAGGTACAAAATAATAAATGCTGCATTAGAAATATGGCATTCACAACCAGTTTGCTTTTATGATATCTACAGTCAAAACTTACTAGCCAATGTTGTGAGATCTATTTCCAACTCAGAAGGGCACTCAAAACTCAGTAATTAATGTGATTTAATAAAACACAGAATAATGCACTCTTACTTTCATTTTACCAAATGAATATTAATCTCAGAAAACAACAACAACAAAAAAATGTAATTACTCAAGCATGCTATTTTACAAATAAATTATATTTAAACCAAAACCCATATTCGGTTTGGGTGATTTTTATTTGGCTCTTACTGGCAGCTTCAGAGGAAGTGAGAATCTTAGGAACATTTCCATAAGCTTCTATGATGCTGTGGGCAGTCTTTGCTGCAATCTCTGCTAGGCAGTTAATAAGTAATCCTGATTCTCTATGAAAATGTAGCCACACCTATGCACACACACAAATACATATAGAGTGGGATCTTGGCTTTATTCATTTCAACAGTAATTTTGCCTTTGCTTTCCACAAAGTTAAGATTTTACCCAGGGGGTTTATAGCCTCCAGTGCTTTCCACTCCTAAGTGGTGATAAAGGCTTATAATTTAATTTCTCTCCAAGTAATAATGTCTGAGGTACAGAAAAGCCACTCTTTTCCCCCAGCACACTTTTTTATTACACAACAGGCTCATAAATAGAATCCTAAATAACTGCAGATCCAAAAGCTCTCCAAACTCAAGAGGCCTGTGCCTGTCTCCTGAAGCATTGGCAGCCTGTGCCATTGAGGCTGGTTATGGTACAGCAGCAACCTGGAGGTGTACTGCCGACGTGTGAAGAGTGGCAGGCAGGCAGCCAGACAAGCAGCCGGCCACCCACACATCACTGCAGCATGCCTGCCCTACAACGTATGCTTTCAGCAATCTGCTTGGATGTTTTTAACTTTTAGCTTTCTGCTTCACCTTTGATTCATTGACTTTCTGCAGACAGTGAAAGATGTCTGAGTGAGAGCAAGATAGATGATTTTAAGTAGTAAGGAATCCTATGCTTTGAGTGACACTGGTAGAAACAGTTGGGTTACTAAAACCAGACCTATGACCACATGTAGAGTAAGTAATGGGCAGGAGCACAGTAGCTGGGGTTGGCTGACAGGCAGCAGCAACAGGGTAAGGGATGGATCCCTGCTGTTTCATCTAGGCCAGCCACAGAGCTGACCTGGTTTTGTAAATGAACCAATATCATAACACAAGAGAAATGCAGGCAGAGGGTTGGCACAGGCTCCTCATAATGGAGAAGACCTGACATTTTTGATGAGTCTTCTCATTTTAATTCTGGCATGAACTGAGTTAAAACAAACAAACAAAAAAAAGTGGGTATGGAAATATTGCAGCAGCAGTAGTAGGCAGTGTGAAATTTCCCTCTTACTGTAAAATGTAAACAGTAGGCATCCAAGTTTGCCAGTTTTATTTTGTATTACACAGCAAAGGGAAAGCTGTTGGTTTTTTTTAATTGAGTCCTTCTCTAGGACATCATGTAAGGTAATACATAATATATAATGTTAACAGGGGAAAAAATAGCTGAAAAGAATAAGAAATGAGCTGGCAACATTTTTGCTTTTAACTTGCTGGTTCAAATCCAGTCCATGTTGGTAGCGATCAAAACTTGCTACCATCTGTTGTTTGTTGGCCTTCGTGGGTGAGCTGTATTGCTGTGGTCCTGTGGACAAGTATTTCCATAATGACAGCATCGCAACACTTTGCAGTCACTGGTAACATTGCTGGTAGCCTCCAGAGAGAAGCCAAAGACTCTATAAACCTATACAAAGAAATATCTTCTTGTTCCACTGTGCCATGCCTAATTAGATTTGTGAAGCCACGTGTAGGCTGTTTTCGATTCTATGACCCATGCAGGGAAGGTCTTTTTGTACATAGCTTGGTCAGCCTGTTTCTGGTAGAATTTCATTCTCCCACCCAGGAAGAACTGTCAGAAAGGACTTTGCCTGTTGGTATCCATTGGCCTATTCCCTGGACACTCACTCATGTAAAACTTTTGGAAGGGCTTCTTGAGTGGCATCTGGAGGCTGCCAGGGTAGCTGGTCATTTTTCCTTCAGTATCCTCTTACTGCTTTTGCTCCCTAACTTTACTCTTGTTCTTGTCCCTGTTGACTGTCCTCTCTCTTTGGTGCTAAGCCACATGCCTTCCTGGATTTGTTCTGCTTTGTAGGATTCTTACTCTTCAGCAAAAGGTCTATAAGAAGGTCTTACCAAAAAAAAAAAAAAATAAGGAAAAGAAAAATAAATAGGATAGCTGTAGGTTAGCAATCTTTTAGTAGCCTTGCCAAATGGTGGGCAGTAGCCTGAAGCACTCAGGGCTTCTCTAGCACTCTGTCGTTTATGTCGTTTAAGCTGTCAGTAATTCGGTGTATTCTTCCTGATTTGCCAGGCTCTAAATTCATTTCCACCTACTGCAGCTCAAGCACTGAAAAGCAGATAATTCATTTTCAAACAAAGAAGAAACTACCACTTGTGGGGCTTCTGTACTCCTCTCTGTCAGTCAAAATGTTTAAAGAATTTAGCATGGAGTGAAATACACTACATTGACCTAAACTGTCAGGATTTCTGGTTAAATAACAGAAGTACAGCTTCTGTAATAGGAGACCATGAAAATATATTCACTGGTAATACTCTTTAATTTCATTGGGGTATTTTAAAGAAATACAATTTCCACCTTAACGCATGGGATCAAACAGAAAGCCAATTGGTGCTAATGGAGTCTTATTGACTTAATAGCCTTGGATTAGGTACTTTGAGAGTGCTGATGTTTTTTGAGAGGGAGTTTTGCACTCTTTTGACTCAACAGCATGTCTGTGCCTTTGAGGGATCTGGGCAGGTAGGATCAACAGGCTGAGGCCAATTGTATGAGATTTAAGAAGGCTTGGTGCTGAGTCCTGCACTTGGGTCGCAACAACCTCATGTTGTGATCCTATAGGCTTGGGGGAAAGTGGCTGGAAAGCTTCCCAGTGGAAAAGGACCTAGGGGTGTTGGTTGACAGCTGGCTAAACATGAACCAGCAGTGTGCCCAGGTGGACAAGAAGGCTAAATAGCATCCTGGTGTGTACCAGAAATAATGTGGCCAGCAGGACTAGGAAAGGAATTATCCCCCTGTACTCAACAGTGGTGAGGCTGCACCTGGAATACTGTCTTCAGTTCTGGGCCCATCACTCCAAGACAGACATTGAAGTGCTGGATTGTGTCTGAAGAAGGGCAACAAAGCTGGAGAATGGTTTAAATCTCAGGTCTTGTGAGGAGCAGCTGAGGGAACTGTGGCTGTTTAGCCTGGAGAAAGGGAGAACCAGAGAAGGCCTTATTGCTCTGTACAACCTGAGTTGTACAACCTGTTGTTCTCCCAAGTAACAAGTGATAGGATGAGACGAAGTGTTCTCAAGCTGTGCCAGGGAAAGTTTAGATTGGATATTAATAAAAATGTCTGCTCAAGGAAGTGGTTAAGTCACCATCCTCGGAGGTGTTTAAAAGATATATAGATGTGGCAATGAAGGACACGGTTTAGTGGTAGACTTGACAGTGCTAGATTAATGGTTGGACTCAATGGTCTTAAAGGTGTTTTCTATGATTCTGTTTGACTGTCTTGCTTTACTTATGCATAAGATTTTTTGAAGTGGTGGCATTTGTTCTGCATAAAAAAAATTGGCTGAAAAGACACCTATTTGTACATAGCAGATGTTACAGTTTAGATTTTTCCTGTCACCACCATTCTGTCCATGGGCTAGTAGCCTGAAACACTTATTCTCTGGTGTACCACAGGTTTTAACTCCACCCCTGTTGTGCATTCTGGGTCTGTGGCATGGCTTGGGAGATTTCAGTGGCCCACCTAGCAGTTCAGAACAGGGCCACTGGAGTATGAGAAAGACTCATAAAAGATAAATTTTCAATTGGCTTTACTTTATTAGAAAAAAAGAAAACTTCTCTAGTAGTCAGCTTTTGACAAAAGCAGCAGCAGATAATTTTAATGAAATTTTGCTTGGCCAAACACCAAAGTTCCTGCTGAAAACTGTATTGATTGAGGCATGTTTAGGTAGTCTTAATTTACCTCCAGCTGTCAAGGAAACCTAGCTTGGTCTGTGGACAGGTGAACTGTTCTGTTTGATTGTAAGGTTGTGTAGGAAACGTTTCTGATTAGAGGCCCCTCTGCAGTTCCGACTCTGTGGGAAGATAAGTGTAAATTGACTAGATTATAAATCCCCAATCCTTGCCTCAATGATCCACTGACTGAAGGTTAATGGCTGACACTAATTAGGGAATGTTCGGAAACAATTGCATGACATGCAATGTGGCGTCATTTGTATCACAGAAGACAACTTTGTTTGCAGTCAATTTATGGAGTTTATTTTTCAACCCACATTTATTTATAGCAACATATTAACTCTTCTAATTATCTGGGGATGAAAAAAACCTGTCACCTGTAACAAAAGATCATCTCACTTGCCTGGGGAGATCAGCAGAACTTTGCTGTTCTCACTCTGCTCTGGCTCTTTTTTTTTCTGAACTGTCAAAGTTTGCCCTCACACCCTATATGGTCGTCTCTTTTATAGCTTATATTGATTCATTATACTGTTTAGCTGTAGTTAAAAAATAACTTAACACTTTAAAAAAAAAATTTTTCTTCAGTGAGGTTGAAATGAGTTGAATATTAAGGATTTATGACCTTGCTCATTTTCTTATCTGTTTCTTGGAAGATTTACATAGTATTTTATCGCCTCAGAAGTGCTTTCTCACTTGTTGATCAGAGAAGCTTCTCAGGACACTGGGTCTTGACTGTCCATATTGTTTGGTTTTTTTTTCCCCTCTAACCTAACAATTGTTATGGACTCTGCAGTAAAATGGGTTCACAAGTTCATCTGCATTTTATGTCTCTATTCAGGATAAAGAAAGTAGGATCTGCTTAATAGACGGCTGTCGTGAAAATATGGTACTACATAGTACAATATAGTTTATGTACATAAATTAAATAGCACAAGTTATTAAATGTTAATAAGCATAAAGCTATAATTGCAGCATTCATTTGCATTCTGATGTATAGATACATGAAATCCATACCTCCTGTTCACATAAATAGTTAGTTCTTTGATTCTCTATGAAATATTATAGGTTAAAAACTGGCTTTCAGTTCTTCCAACTCTGATTACTGCTGCTGTAGTTCACAGCATTGTTTTTATTTCAGTGGAAGACATTTTGGTTCCTAAATGGATTTTGGCTTTTGTATCGCGGAAATGCTGACTTTTACATTTCAGACTTGTGCTGAGGCATGAGGTGTTCGAATAATGTTAAAAACAAAGCACTGACATGGAAGACGAAGGGAAGAAGACAGCTTGAACTTGTGTATGCCTTCTGTGCTTATGATTGCATGTCCACCCTGAGAGTAAACGACAGCAGCTTACTCAGCGCAGCCAGCTCTCCATTTTATTCTAGTTGCACCATTTTCTGGCAACCAGTCATTAAAATCAGCAGTTCTCTAATGACGTGCTGAACTGCTAGAAACATGGAGACAGGAGACATGCAAATATTGAGGGAGTCTTAAGTAATCATTTCTAAGAATGTCTGTTCATTTAGAAATCAAACTTACACTGAATAGTGAAATACTTCCTTGTCAGCAGGATTCTTTCCCTGAAGACTGACAGAGACAGCCTCATCTCCCATTGTGGCTTTTTGTCTCTATTAGTTATAAATTAGGATACTTTGATCTCGGACTCCTGAACTCTTTTTCCCACTCTGTCAGTCATTTGATATGTGATCATGGGAAAAATCACATCTTTCACATAGGAATTGCTCAGAAGCAAGTCTCTGTACACAGTGCTGCAGGCTAACACACAGCTTTATGCTCAGATGGCCGATGAACCCCTTCAGACCCAGCTCTGTCAGGCAGGTAGCCTACGTAGGTTCAATCTGTCAACAAATCCCATCTGCTCTGCCAGCAGGTGATTCTAGCAGCCATGCAGGAGGGACACTAACCCTCTCATCTGGCTGGTGTCAGGCTTGTATGTGACAACGTTGGTGCAGCAGATGGGATACAGGCAGATAGCTGGGTTAAGCAAAGCAGAGTGCAGCTTGTCTTCTCAGCAGGCAGGAGCACGTTTGTGTGCCCTGCCCCAGTGTTGGGCAGAGGTGGAGTTTGCCTTGCAGCCCACCTAACTGTTTTGCACTTAACTTGTCCCTGAATACATTTCTAAAGCGAGTGATTTATTTGTGGTTTATCAATTTGCTTTTCAGCTTAGCTCTAAAGCCACTTTTAAGTAACCACAGAGATGGAGTCCTGCTGCTTTATGGAAATGCATCTTAAGTGCTTGTATGATCAACTCCCACTTACAAAACAGGCAATACAGTGTAAACTGCTTATGTGTGTACTTATAACACAATGCATATTTTTTACGCATATTTTAAACAGAGTGTTTGAAAAAATATAACTTGCAAAACTTTGTGATTTATATCCAACGTTTTCAAGTGCAAAAGGTTAGACAAAAAACATTACTGTTTTCACCTTCACTGGACAGGTTTGCAAACAATCACATATGTTTAAGGCATTCTTGTGCCAGCTGTAGTTACACCAAATGATACAATATTTCATAAATAAACTGTCAGTTATTCAGCATCTTTATTTAGAGGTGCTAAACAAGAGCCTTCTCCCTGCCTAGTGGAACGAACACACATGGAGAGAAAAATGTAAGCAATCTAACCCATAGAATAATTTTAGTTCTCAGGTTTAGTTACAGATACAGTCCTATGGCCAACCTTAGTGACTCCTAGTGCTTTTAGGAGACCTGCATAAATATCTCAGGGTAGAATTGTGCTCTGTCTATGGGTAATAGCAGCTGGAGTGAATCATTTGGAGGTTGAGCTTTAGTTCATCCTGTGATTGCACATCTTCTGACTATGACTTGGGGAAAACAAGACAAAATGATGCTTTTTTTTTACAAGTCTATATATAAATATAGGTGTGTAATATGCAGAGTATGTGTATATCAGATATCACAGCTGATATGAGTATTTCAAAGGTACTTGTAGAATCTATGCCCCATACTATCATATATATATCTTCATAGAACAGGCTGCTTGGTATATGATTTTAAAACTATTTTAAAAATTAGCTTTCAAGAAATTGAATTATGAATGTAAGCAAAATAAACTGCATTAATTCTACTCAGCATTAAGTAAAAAACTTGAATTATGAAAAAATTTATGTTCAGCCTGCTTTTTCTGTTAATTACTTTTTGCATATAACATGAGAGCTATTCATGAGTCAGTTGCTCACAGGGTTGCATTTAATATAAGCAGAGCTCTAGCAATTAATTGGTACATACTGCCACAACTTTTTACTTTTTCTTTCCATTTGCCCAGCTTCGAATTCCTCTTCTTGCATGCATAAGGCTCTATAGAAATCTTCATGTCCCTCTGGTGCTAAAAAGCCTCTATGTTCTGGATTGTGAAAAAATGAAATGCTGCAATGGGGATTTTTAAATTAGAAAAGAAGTTTCCTCCCTGTCACTATTGTAAAAATTCTTGTGAATTACATTCATTGTACAAAGACTAACTCCACTCTCTGGATTTAAAGCTGTAATTGTAACCATTGCATGTTATCTGAATGGAGTCTATCTTGAAATGCAATATGTGAGAAAAGTGATGCTTTTCATCATGTGATGGCAAACCAGTGAGAGAAAAAGCGTTTATTCAAAAAGGAATTTCTTGTGTAGTATCCACTACACAATGGCAATGTTCTTTGTGATACAGAGTAATTTTCTGATTTAATGCCTGCAGAAGTTTCAAGGGAAATGATCATGTAATCGCTCTAGACAGGATACCAGAGTAACAAGTTTGTGTAGTCTCTCAGCAGGGTCTGGAGCGGTGGATGTAAGTGGTGTAAACATGTATCTGGTTATGAGCATTATTAATGATTAGAGTGTGTGACAAGAAAAATTAGAAAGTACACAGATGGAAAATAAATGGTTCAATAGTTATGTATGACACATGTTAAAGATTCTTTCCCTTGGGAATTCAGTATTTGGGTTTGATTTAATTTGTGTAATTATCTCAGATACTTCTGAGAACATGTATCTGTTGGGTTAGACAGAATTAGAAATACCAGCTGTGATTTTGTGATCATTTGCACATGCACAACCCACACAGTGTTGTTCCTAGTGATAACAGCCTAATGGTGGTTTTTTAGATCCACTGGTGAGATGAGTCAACATCTTTTATGGCTGTCATTTTTCCAAGATTAATAGGAGATTCCTCCAGTCTTTGTTGCATTTAGGGAGTTACGGGAAATATGGGTCTGCATCCCACTGAAAAGCCTAATTTAATGAAAACCCCAGCATCAGTGGTGGATACTATTTGTATTCAAGCTTAAATTGATTTCACTGGAGGTGGTTATTTAAATAATACCAAAGGGAGAAAAAGCCGTAGACATCATCCCTAATATTTTCATTTACTGAAAAAAAATGGCTCTTAAAGGTCACAAAATAAAATTGTAAAGCCCCATACATTATTAATTTACTCAAAAGTAGCATCTCTGCCTCGGTTTCTGTCTCTAGGAAAGGATTATTGTCAACTACATTTGGTCCATGAATACAATGTTGCAATTTTAAAGCTCAGAATGATCACCCAAAAATCTAATATTGCATCCTTCAAAATTTTTATCAAAGACTTTTGTCCAGGTTTTGAATCTTTTTTTTAAAGCATATATTCCAAATAACCTCTCATCCTCTTCTGAATGAAAAGATTCATGGTATCTTTCATATGATTAAGCACAATTCTGTTAAAAATATGTGTCTTAAATCTGGTGTGTATATATTTATCATCCGTAAGACACATTTGCACTAGGCTGAAGTTTCCTTTATTACCAAGTATTTTCTCATCCTCAGGATATTTCAAACAGTAGTTGGGTTACTGTGCTATCCTGGTGCATTAAACGCAGTATAACCAGCAAGTCAAAAAAGGTCATTATCCTGCTGCATTCAGCATTGATGCAGCCTCACCTTGAGGCCCCACAGTTTAAGAAGTGTCTGAAGGTCTTTGAATGTGTCCAGAGGAGGGCAACAAAGCCGGATAAGGAGCTGGAAGGAGGAACTAAGCACTTTGGGCTTGTCTAGTTTGGAGAAAATGAGGCTGAGGGGTGACCACGTTGTTCTCTGCAGCTTCCTGAGGAAGGGATATGGAGAGAGAGGTGCTAACCTCTTCTCCCAAGTATTCAGCGACAGGACACATGAGAACAATTCAGTGCTGCACCTGGGGAGGTTTAGGCTTGACATGAAGAAACATTTCTTTGCTGAGAGGTTGTTCAAACACTGGAGCAGGCTACCTAGGGAGGTGGCTAATGTCCCAAGCCTGTCACTGTTGAAGAGGCATTTGGACAATGCCCTTAAGAACATGTTTTAACCTGGTAAGCCCTGAATTGGTCAAACAGTTGAACTACATGGTCATTGTAGGTCCCTTCCTACTGAAATAGTCTGTTCTATTCATTTATTTTTATTTTTTTTTCCTGTAGATCTCTCCCATTTTCAATTTATTCTTTCTGGAATGTGGATTGTAAAGCTGATCATAACAAAACCATATCACTTTTACCACTGCCATTGTAACATCGTCTTCTTGCTACTTCTCCCTGTGAAAATACAAGCACCATGCTAACATATTTTTTTGCTGAGCTATGTGACTCCTGTGACTTTGAGCCTACTGTGCAAACTCTGCCAGTCAAGACTCTGGTGTCTATTCTCAAGGTCTGACAAGTTTTACTAGCCGAAAATTACAATGTTTGCTCCTGTAACTTTGCTTTTTGTACTCTTTACCTGCATAATCCTTCAATATGTTCAGCTTAACAAGCACTTCACATCACTTTGTATAACTGATCAGTCCTCAATATTATTTACCATTCATTGTGTCCTCTACAAACCTCATAAATAGTAATTTTGTCTCTCACTTTCACTACATCAGTGAGAGCTGAGCATGCAGAAAAGTATAGTCTATGACGAGCATGAATTGCAGTGATTCATTTGTATGGCACATTAACACTCCTTTGTTATTTCCCTCTGCTGATTTTCCAGCTTTTACATTTCAGAGTTTTGTGCTGAAATCAGTAATGGAATGCAAAATACATTTCACAAGCAAAAGTTGATTTTATTTCAGTCCAAATCCATCATTTATATATCCACTAAATTCCGAGCAATACACCATCTGGTAAGGAGACAACAGGGGTGAATTACACGTAATGCAATTATAGTATGAAAACACAGACGTTCCTGTTTTTCATTAGATTGTATTACTAAAATACTTAGCAAAGATTAGAATATAAACTAATAATACTTTTCAGTATGCCTATAAAAAGATCTCTACAGATTTTACAGTATGTATATCTTAGGAATGTGATTCAGTATTGACTGAAACAATATAAGATTGACCAAAGCAGAAAGTGTTTTGAGCATCATTCCTGAAATGTAGCTTCTTAACCTCCTTTCTTGCTTCCTTCCCTTCCTCCTACGCTACGTTTTTAATTTTAATCCAGTCATTTTAATGATGTATCTACTGAGTATCATCCCTGACACATGACAGTACATGAAACATAGACCTCATTATTTTATACAAAAGTGACAAAGTTTGAAGTTTATAATTGGAAAGAAGTTGTTTGAAGGTATTGATAAAAACATCCTGGGCTTCCTGGTGCTTATGCTGGGTGCTGTAATTTGCAGCATTGTCTTCCCCTTCATGTTTTTGGCACCCAACGTGGGGCACGAAGGGTTGAGATAACTACAGATCTGACTGGATTAATAGTCACACCACCATTGAGTGCTGCTGGACCATTGAGTGCTACCGGACATGCTAGAACTTCAGTATGAACTGGAGTCAAAGGCAGCCAAGTGGTATGCCACAATTGATATTGCCAATGCATTTTTCTCAATTTATTGGGCAGCAGAGTGCAGGCCACAGTTTGCTTTTACTTGGAGGGGTGTCCAGTTCACTTGGAACTGACTGCCCCAGGGGTGGAAACACAGCCCTACCATCTGCCATGGACTGACCCAGACTGCTTTGGAACAGGGCCAAGCTCCAGAACACCTGCAATACACTAATGACATTATTGTGTGGGGTGGTGCAGAGGAAGAAGTCTTTGAGAAAGGGAGGAAAATAATCCAAATCTGATGAAAGCCATTTTTGCCATAAACCGGAATAAGGTCAAGGGACCTGCACAGGAGATTCAATTTTTGGGAATAAAATGGCAAGATGTACATTGCCAGACCCCTGTAGATATAATCTACAAGATAACAGCAATGTCTTCACCAACTAATAAGAAACACAGAGCATGAGACTCAGGAAGTCCTTGGTCAGACTAAACATTACTGAGCAGCAACTAAAAACATCAACGTTATCAGCATTGTTCCCAGGCGAAAAGTCAAAAACACAGCACTGCAGCAAGTACTAAGGAGAAAAATGACTGCTACTGCTGAATCCAGGACAGCAGGATCAGGAGAACAGGAAATGAGGTGAGAAAACAAATGAAGACTAGGTTGACATAACAGTCCAGTCTCTTGATTTTTCTTGTGCTTACTGTGCACAACAGTGTAGTCAGAGAAACTCAATACAAAACTGTTTGAAGCAGAGCAGTTTTAGAAGAAATAAAGGTCATCTACATGAAGGACCATAGACACAAATGAAAACTATTTTCTCCCTCTCACAGCTGCAAGGTCACTGTTTAGTTTTGCTTGCACGTGTTCCAGTGTCTAGACTTGTGCTTTCTAAATGGAACCTGACTGAACCATAATTTGTGTTTTTAGAGGAATTTAAAATTAATTTAAAATTAATTTACAATTATTTTAAAAATTTAAAATTAATTTAAATAAGTTTAAACTACTTTAAAATTAATTATTGAAATATAGATTTTTCTTTTTATTGTTTCCTGATTAGATTGTGGGACTAAGTGAATTGTAAGTTTCCTAAATAAAAGAATTTTCAAATGTGAACACCTGCAGTCAAAACAAATCTGAGGTGTTCTATCTCAGGCAGAGCTCACATCTGATACTCATTAGACTTTTCAAACTTCTAACCTTTTCAGAGATTTCAGCACCTTGAACATGACATCTTTATTTAAATATGCTGGAGTGAAGGGATGCCATCCAGAAGAACCTTGACACACTTGAGAGGTGGTCAACGACAACCTCATGAAGTTCAACAATGCAAAGTGCAAGGTCCTACACTTGGGTTGGGGCAATCCCAGGCACAGCTACAGGACGGGTCC
>JBCJKH010079836.1:0-11735 GCA_039877255.1 Loriculus beryllinus
AAGTAGGTTAGTCTCCTGTCCTCCCAGAAGATTTGGTGTGGGCCTAATGCTGATATTTCTTTCAACCTTCTGTTTTCTCCATTAGCTGGTTCCTGGATGTTGCTATCCTATGGGCAAGACCCAGGGTTTTCTCACCTGGTGCAAGCTTCAGAGGTGCTAGGCAGGTTTTGTGCATGGTGGAACTTTGCTGTTTCCTTGCTTGTTCAATCTGTAGAAGGATAGACTGAAGGAAAGCCAGGTTCTCCTAACTGAACGTGTGCCTAAATACGTTCTGAGAAGTGGTTGTTGGCAAACAATTTTGGCAACGTTTTACTTTTCGTTTCATCTTAATATACAGTATTGCCAAGTCATGTTTTTTACTGTTCAAATTCCTTTTCAAACTGGGAGAAGGGCTGCACCATTGGTTTTAGTGAGGCATTTTGCAGCAGAATGATGTGGTTTCTGGGATATCCTATTTGTGGGAGCTTCTGTCTGACAAGTGCTTGGGCATTGTTTTCAGTATACAAGTTTCTTTTATTATATACTTCTATTTTTAAATTAAGCTGTCTTGCATAAATATGAATGTGTCTCATATATAGGCTTTACCCCTGCTCAGTAGCAGTAAAATGATTCAATTTGATAACTTGGCTTGTGCAGAAATACTGTTCAGCAGGGGAATAATTATTTGTGTTTGGTGCTGGCACTAACGTCTCAGTATATGTACCAGTGACAGGATTTTTATTTGTCTTACAAAGTATTCTTATCCTGACAGATAAATGATACTGAACTGGAAGGACCCAGTGTTTAGTTATTAACATTGATCAATATTTTCACTCTTTTTTTTAGAAATTCAGATTAGATCCTAATTCGTTGGCTGCAGATGCAATACCTTTAACACAAGGGAAGGGGAAATCACTTTACAGTTGATCAGTTTATACCTTAGAATTGAAAATGGATCTAAGGAAATGGCTTGTCTTACAGTGCATGAGGAACAGTCCTATACAGCTGCATAATTTACTAACTCTTTTATATAATGTGGTGTAACTAAGGAAGTCTAAAATATAAAAGAGAAAAAAAGTCTGTCAGCTTCACTTAGATTTTGGTTTTTGTTTTGTTTTTATTCCTGTTTGTCTCCATTACCAAAACCAACATGTGGCTATATTATTTTTAAGGATATTCCTTTTGGAAAACTTGGCAATGCTGATTTGAATTTTTATTCTACCTAATGTTATTTGTAGACCTTAAATAAGCTTTATCTGAACTTTTCACTGGGTAGGTAAGAGGTCACATGAGAAAGAAATGGATTAGTTTGGGAAGTTTTTTCTTAACATACCACTTAGAAAAAAATACATAGTCAAAAGCTTTCTAAGAATCATTAAATATTTAAAGTTAGTTCATTAGGGGCAAAAAAAAAAAAAAAAAAAAAAAGATAAATTAAGAATGTAAGCCTTTAAATCCCTTCATCTGCTCTGATGTGAACTCAAGTGTTTAATCACAGGAATCCTTGGATGCTTGCTGATGATGCACCTGTCAGCTTGCCTTACCAGTGCAGAAAGCACAGTAAGTAAGGCTAATTTTTCATATTGACAGTCACTTCTGAAATCCGTTCTAGTGTGCTGGAATTGATCTACAAAATGTTAAGAATGTTATTTTAGAGGAATATATTAAAAAAAAATAAATCAGCTGGTTGGTGTTAAAAGGAAAATTTGACAAGGAAAATTTATTAAGCATATAATTTCTGACATTCTTGCTACAGAAGAGTGGAGTACAGGAAAGGGAGAGCCAGCTTCATAAAGAACATAAAAGTCTTGTAAAGTGGAGGGCTTCAAAATGGCAAGAAGTGATAATTTGCCAGTATCTGTTGTACACAAACTAGACAAATGGTAGTCAAACACTCAATGGTGTTTCAATATGACACTCCTAAAGGGTGCAAGTCTTTGTTGTAGTAAAGCTCAAATTGTTTTAAAGGCCTGCTGCGCTGTAATCCTTACACATAGACAGCTCCCACTGACTGCAACAAGTCAAAGACACTGTCAGTTCCACACTCTATGGCTGCGGTGGCCTAGAAATCCTCCTTAGATGTCTGGGTGGGCTTCTCACTCCTCCACTTGCTTTGTGTTTCAGATTTGCAGCTCTCCTTCTCAGTGGGACCTGTTTTATGCTGTACTGTGCTGTTTTGTGCTAGTGTGGTGCTTAACTTGCTTACTTCACCGCTTCACAGTGTAGAGTTTTCCAATTAAGAACTGACTGGTAAACACTAAGTTAAATTCCTTCTCTGACCTTGCTGTGAAAAGCCACAGGGAACCCCTGGCACAGCCTTGCTTGTCAGGATTTGTCTTTTTGTAGTGAAAGCTGAGGTAGCAAAGCAAGGCAGTCTGTCAGAAAGGTGGAAACCAGGACCAGCTATGCAGAATCCTTTTACCTTTTTTTCTGGTTTCTCCTCAGCACGATGGGTAGGGGAAGTAAATTTAACAGACAAGTGAAACAATTGGTACCCTGGATAGCTGTTTTCTCCTTCACTCTACTGGAGACATGTGAACAGACTGTGCAAGTATCTGCTTCGAAGCCTTTTCAGAAGTACATGTATGTATTTTCTTCAGCCTTACATATTCTGGGGTCAGTTATCTTTAGCAGGGCTGACAGGCTGTTTGGGCTAAGTAGCTTAGTGATTATCTATCTCAGTTAAGGAAAACCCACTTGTGAATGTGAAACAAGACTTTCCTAAGGGTTGGGACTATTTTACAGCCCACCTATTTTTCCAGGAACCACAGAGAGAGTGCATGGAAAGCCTGGGGAGGAAGCTCTACTTTTATTGAAGACTGCTTTTTAAAGTTTCCCAAATTTGTTTTTTATACAAGTGGATTCCATTTTGTCAGCTTTTTATGATAAAGAAAAAAGTTTAATGGGAAAGTTTTGGCAAATTAGTCCATCTAGTAAAGAGAATTTGGATATACAGTCCCCCACTGGTCTCAGAAAGAAATTACACATGCAAGTCTCATGCAGTGGTAAGAATTCTTTATCTTAGTAAGAAGTAAATGCAAACTGTTTCTTCATGCGTATTCCATGTTTAACATCCTTGTGATGTTCAGACTTGGCACATGGTCTCAACTGCTTTTTATACCCATGTGTCTGCTCCCTCTCAAGTGTGGCTCATATGTCTGTTAATTATAACTGAAGATTTCATGTCAGCCTTCTATGGTACTTGTTTGGATTAGGTTCTTGGACATGCTTTGTGCAGAGATCTCTGTGGTCCTGGAAATCTCTTGAATTTCTCCTTAGCTGGCAGTGCTGGGCTGTAAATTTCACTGGTGCTGTTTAATTTTTACTACATCCTGAAAAACTGGGAGGTCTCTCAGATCTTTTTGGTTTAATACATAGATTATTTCCCATGGCTCTGGTTAGGTCAAATTGAAATTCTTCTAATGCTTTTGCTCTGGCTTTCTGAATTTCTACATAAGCCATGGTTAGTAGCAAAGTCTGTTACCATCTATGAGAACTTTTAAAGGTCAAATTTTAAGTTCCCCTAAAATCATTCCTGTCACAAACTTAAGTATTGTACAATATACAGTTCTGGAGCCACATGGCTCAGATGTTAGCCTGTTGTCCTAGTAGGACCATGACGCCTACCTAAACAAAGATTTTTTAAAGTTTTGTTTTCAACTACAGAATTATTTCATGTCATTTAAAAATAGTGCTGAGATAATCTCCTATGGCACATGTGCAAAGGGTCACAGTCTGATCTGGAAAAGGAATTAAATTCAGCAAATGAATGTTTCATAAAAAGTCTTCCAGTTTTGGATAATATTGTGTTATATATATCGCTGTATATAGTATATATAGCTATATATATTGCGTGTATATATGTAACTATATATAGCTATATTGTGTGTGTATATGTAGCTATATATAGCTCTATGTGCATTGTGTGTATGTATATAGCTATATGATATGTAAAAAGCTGTCAAATTATAATGACAGCTGAGAAAAATGGTATTCTAGAAGGTTTTGCTAGGTGCTGAGCCTCAAGCAGGATGAAAGCATAGTGGGTGAGCCTTTGGGTGAAAGCTGACATAGGAGGGAGGCAAGCATAGGAACTACAGTAAGAAAACACAGTATTTTGATTCAGAAAATTTTCCTTTGGAGATTTTTACAAATTTCAAATGTTTCAAATAGAGAAGGCTGATGTCTGTACAGGTTCCTGCAGCAGAGCCACAGGCCAGTGGCTAGATAGATGTGTTATCTACAGAGAAATCTATTTGATAATTCTGGCAGTCAGACAACCTGACTTCCATAGAGACTTCCAGGAATCCTGAGTACAGTTACCTTTCATTTTCAGCAGATAACACTCTTTCACACTGGTCCTTGGAGCAGTCATTTCAGGCTGAGTCCTGCCAAACTTACTACACACAGTTGGCTTTCCTGAAACACAAGTGTACAGGAATGCAACTTTAAACTTCATTGCTCAGAGCACGTTGCTGTGTGTGGCACAGGATGCGGGAGGGGCAATAAATAACAGCAGACAATGGAGAAAACAGACCTAAAAATGTCTTTGACTACAGAAACTGCAGGAGGAAGGCTGGCATGTGAAAATATTTCCCCATTACTGCTTACTGAAGTAAACAAGAGCACTGGTGACAGAAATGGTATAGATTAGTGTTCTTTCCTCATTATCTGCTCCTATTTCTGACGAGAACATCCTCAAACTGCATAGTAGGCAAAACCCCTGTTGTGTGCCAGGCACTTGGAGCCGCTAATGAATGCTGATACAGGAGAAGTGCTTCAGTAGTTTTTTCATGTAAATGGGATCGACAGTAGGTCAGAGACAAACATGAAAAGGAAAGCAGACGTTTAAAGAGAATGATTTAGTGAGATAATTTGTATGATATTTTATTCCTCTCATACACTAAAAGAAAAGCCTCTGAAAAAACCTAAATGAGAGGAGACTGCAACAGTCTGTGTCTGGGAAGCTAGAAGACTGTATAAGGAAGGTGACTTTTGAATCAATTAGATAACCATCACATGATACAGCTAGCCTTTCAGCTGAGTTTCAGTGGGCAAGAGCATGCTTCCCTCTCCCCTATCTCCCTTACCTTCCCCTGCTTTCCAATCTAATGTATGAAAGAGGGAAAAATAAGATTCTGGGCATGTCACTCTCCCTCAAGCATGCCACAGTAGAGTGATGCGAATTGCATAGTATGACACCTGTCTTAAATCAATAGCTAGTCAGATCCTCGTCTGGTACAGATTACTTAACCCTGTGGAGGTCATCATTACAGGACATTGCCATGAGTAGACAGCTTTGTCCTGCATTGTGTCCCCTGATGGGCAGAACAGATTTTTAACCTCTGATTTATCATTCAGTAGGTACTTGGTCTAGAGCGACCCAAAAGCAGATTGCAGTACCAAAGGAAGGATGTAGTTGGATAAATCAGTCATAATTAAATATGTTTATAAAAGGCCACCTGAAAAGAGGTATGTTTAAAGCCAAGATTCTAATTTTCCTTCCTCTCTAATTAATACTATTTATGCTGAAAGTGGTTGTTTTTATGAGAAATTGCTTCCCTATCCTTACAGAGAAGGAAATGTCACTGCAATACTGCTTTTACATTTTGCAAGATTTCCTGTTTGTATGTGTAATCAAACCATTTTTTTCTGTGTGCTTTAAGCATTGCACAAAGTAGCTGAAGGGTGGTACTTAGTGCTTCAAAATATACAGGTCTCCTTGGAAATGGGAAGGTGACTAGTTCTGTGATTGTGTCTTGTATCTGTAGCATAATACTAAATTCAAAGTTATTCTAATTAGAATTTTTAATGTTCAGGATAATTACCTTTAGCTGCCTTATGCTTAATGTCTGTGTTCTGCATCAATATGCAGGTGAACTAAGTACATAACTCCCTTATGCTTTGAAATGATTGCAGCCCTTAAAGTATAAGAGACTGTTCCTGAGAGATACTGAGTGCCTTTGCTTTTGTTGACTGCAGTGTATGTTCAAAGAGCTTAGAGCTTCTCAAGGAACTAGCTCAGAATCTCACTGGATCAGGACCTGAAAATGTTCAGAAAAAGCCAGAAAAGAAAGCAGACTTAGGATGTGACCTATGCGAGTCCTGTGGGGTCAGTTCATTTTAGATTCTATTAAATGAAGTGCCTGGACAGAAAGTTGAAATCAAATCAATCTGGAGTTTGAAATCAAACACTCACAGTGCCTCCAAGGAATGCAGTATTTCCCGTAAGAGAAGGCTTTTTTCTCCCTTCTTCTCAAACTTCCTGTCTCACCAAGTATTTTCTGATTTCAGTTCCTTTTTATCCTTATCCTGGCTCAGTTTCTAGGGAGACAGGTCAGATCCTTGGGATCACAAAGGCTGCACTCCAAACCAGCCTTGTTTGCACTGACAGTGCTGTGTTCCCAAGCCTGTTTCAGCTATCCTTGTTGAGTTTCCTAGTGGGTAGAAATGAGCCTTGAGTATGGAGCTGAATCTCAGTGTCCCATCTTCAACTGCATCTGGAGCTATGCCCTCTCTTTCTCTGCGTTACTACTTATTTGTATAAAGTATTAGAGTTCTGATGGAAGAGAGAAAGAGCATGCAAGAGTAGTTAGTAAGATGAATGGATAATTATTGGGATATGCAGAAGAGGTCTACTTTGCCAGTCAGACTCAGGCAGAGCAACGTGGGTTAAGTAGAAACTAAATGAAGCTCAAAACTATTGGAGGTCCTGGAGTTAATATCCCATCAGGGCTAAGGACCTATTTATCCTGAAAAAAAAAAAAAATAATATTATTCAATACTACCATGAAATGTTTTCAATGCAACTCATCATTTTTTTTCTCTGATGGGGGAAAAATGCTCTGTCAGAATATTCACCATTAGTTCTGCTCATCAAGCTGAATCTGTAAGCCTTGTTCAGTGTTTGAGGTTTGATGAAGGTGATGGTTAGGTTGCTTAGATTTTCATGAGGCCAGCAGATCTTTTCCTCATACTGAAGGCTCTGATGCTGAAACTGTCAGGGCCTTTAAGAAATCAATGCTTTTTTTTCATTTGCTTGTTTTCCATTCAGTGCAACTTGTGCTTCGTTCCCCTTATCCAAATAAAAACTTAGGTCTTTTTATAGGTCCTATTGTGTGACCAGTTAAAGTATCATTTATAATGGAGTGTGAAACCTATTTTCTTATCTGTATTGGTAAAAAAACCTTCATTGTGCTTGTACAAATGTGTGCAGGCTGAATAGCTTCATTGACCATGAATCCTCAAGGCTATGTCTGAGCTCAGAAAGTCTGCTGAGTCTCAAAATAGTTGGAAGTTGGGAAAATGCTTCTCGTAAACATTCCACATATATTTGCTGTTTGTATCGTGTTCACTTTTGGACCCTTTAGCAAGACAGGGCTTTGTCCTAGATGAACTGACATGGGCAGTCTTACATTCTTACAGTATGTGAGTGACCACATCAGTTAGTTCTTAGGAACAAAGGGAAGTCACCTGTGGGGTAGACATCTGTTGAGATGCTGAAAACAGAAATTCATTGTGTCTATGGAGACATAGCTTTGCAGACTTCCTTTTGTAGTATGAACATATTGTCTAACCATGTATTTCTTAATTCCGCAACGCTCATGCTGGAAAGGACTTAAAATCAGCCATCTTCATTACAATGTCACCTGTCTTTTGAGCATCTTTTAAAGATCTTGTAAACCCAAAACTTTCCAGGTTATAAAAGGGCATGGCTTTGATGATACCAAGAGATCACTAGTGATTTATATGAACTGCAAGTCTGATATTACCTTAAAACCAAAATAAAAATCATTCCTCTATGGCAGGTAGTAGCTTCTTCTATCCTCTAATGAATTAATTGCACAGTATGCAAGACTGAGATGAATTGCTGACGCTTAGATATTGTTGAAACGACAATTGTTAGAACTGATCATGGTATGAGTACTAATAGAAATCTAATCTTATCTATTTTTTTTTCCTAATCTTGGATCTAAAGCAAAATAAAACCAAAACTGAGGCCACAAACATCTTACATGTTTGCAGTTATCAAAAGTAACATTTTCCAGAGTAGTAAATTTTTCAAACACAAGTCTGATAGTATAATTCTTGAAATTGTTTTACCAAGATTTAGGGTTGGGTTTTTGTTGTTTGGTTGGATTTTTTTGTTGTTGTTGGTTTGGTTTTTGCATATGCAGAAGTGAATAGGGAACTTATAAATAACTGAGTTCTATCTGTTGGTAATGAATGAGGGCTGAAACTAGGCTGTATCTGTGTTATGCAGATGGGATGGCTTAGCCATTTTTAATAAAAGTCAAAAAGTGTGAATTACAAATATATGCAGAGACAATCTCACAAAGGATATTAAAAATCCTCGTGAATGTTTCTGGCATGAGAAAACTTGAAAAAAAATGCTTTCACCCTGAGCAGTAATGATAGTTAAAAGTAAGGGATATCTGAGTGAATGATCTGGTACTGCATTCAGAGAAAGTGAACAGGAGATTAAGAGGTGAATAGGAGATGATGGTTATTTAGTATTTTTCACAATATCAAGGACAAAGAAATGAACAATGGTATGATGGGGTATCAGATTTAACTACTGAAATAAAGTACTTCTTATGCACACCAGGTAATTAAATCTTGGAGCTCATCACCATTGTAGAGACAAGATGTGATGAGTTAAAAAAAAATATAAAGTTAGCAAATGGTAGCCTTCAGTCATCATAGTGCAGTGCAGCAGTCGTCTTTCCAGGGAATGGCAAAACCTACCTGGAGAGGGATCTTTCACTCTGCAGTCTCTACAGCTGGTGGCTGTTGGAGGTAGGATGTTGGATTTGAAGGACCTTTGGTCTTATAATCCATAAGCACTTGTTTACAGTATCCTGGGGACCTGGGTATGACAGTAAATTATTTGGTCTCTGTTTAAGAATGGTGCTCTATTTCCCTGTATGATGTGTGTGAGGGATACAGCATTACCAGGAGTAGGTGTGGAGTCTGTAGAAACGGAAAAAGGTATTCCAGTGGTTGCACCTTATCCTGTCACTGAGGGCACCTTAGCTGTGTCTCAGCTTTGTGGTAGAAGCAGAGCAAGTGGTGGTGTGTTCTTCTGTGCACCTTGATTTTCCTCTGTAGAAGACCTGGGTACATGGTCAGAGAACTAGTACTGGTACCCTATTAGTTTCCAAATAGGTTTCTTGGAGGGCAAGGGTATCTTTGCTGCAGTCCAGGACACAGACAGTTCACGTGTCTAGGAAGCAGGACTGTTAAGCCGTTGTGAAGTGCTTCTCTTCAGTGTTTATTTAGTCTCACTATATAGCAGTGGCTGCTTGGGCACTGTGGGAAGACATCAAAGATTGGCTCTTTGTGACTGCTACAAACTTGCTGAATGAATTGGAGTAACTCCACGTGGCACTTCCATTTTTTTTTTGCCATGCTTTTCCTGCTTTGGCTCTTTAGGGTAAACAAGATTTGTCAATTCCCTGTCTGGAAGACACAAGCTTGAATTAAGGGTGCTTTTTTTTTAACCTTCAACAGAGGTCGTTAGCTTGTGTTTGGTACAATGGCCAGTTTGAAGAGTGGTGTGTATTCCCTAACATCCATCTGAAAAATACCACCTTCTATGCACTTACACAGGAGAGTTTTTAGGACAGAGTCCCTTTTGCTCTGCATGTTAGTACAGTGCTTCATACAATTGCAGCCTGCATGCACTACTAATATGTAATAAATAATGATTAATATTTTTAAAGGGAAAGCCAGTGTCTCTTTTTACCAGCCGTTCCTTTTACTTCCCAGCCCAGGCAGTAGCTGCACTATGATACACTAATTTCAACATCCTTTTGTATTAGGCTTTATGAAAGCCTTACTAAATTTCCATTCCAAGAATTGAACTAAATGCAACTGTAGAGCCCTCCAAGGAATTACAATATACTCAATACTATAAACTAATGAAAAAGATAGCAATGCCATTGATGCTATATTTTTAGAATATTAGGCTCTGTCTCTATTTTTAGGGGTACAGGCTAGTACTCTATAATTTTTTAGAGATGTTATAAAAGATCGGAGGGATTTTAAAATTCCAGAGATTTGAAAGGAAAACTTTTTTCTGCTTTCTGCTTTGCTTCTGTAAGTGTAGTGATTTTCTTTAGGAGCAATGTCTTTGCTGCAACTTGGCTGTGCTCTGAGGGGTCAGCCTGCAACCAGCATAACTATTTCATTCTCCTGACTAGTGCTGATCACAGATTTATACATTTAAAATGCAAAAAGCTCTAGGCAACTTCAGAAATTACCCAAGTAGTATATTATGATGGAATAATGTCTAGATGTTTGGTTTGATTAGAATAGGCTAATAGGAAGAAGCAATTAGATTTTTATTCTGAGTGTAAAAAGTGGATTTATAACTGAGATAAGTAAAAAGTGTTTTGGATGCTGAGGTAGGTGTTCAACAGGAGGTCAGAGAGATGTAGGAACAGCAACAAGTACATGTTGAAGATACTGAGCCTAGATGTTGCATAAGACCCACATCCTGGTATCACTGTAGCTGGATTGAAAGGCAGCTGGCTCTTCCATCTGGCCTTTGGTTAGTCAGTAGAGTAGAGCCTAGAAAAGGAAGGTCTACTGGGGGGAAATAAAGTGTTCCACAGAGTTATACGGTACATATTATTTATATTTTGGATCTCAGTTATTTCCAGGTATGTGTGCATTCATAAATGCTTCATGCACATCCTAATTTGCAATAGAAAAGCTTCCATATTGCTAATACTTAGTGCTTATGGTAATTGAAATTCTTACTGCCCAATGTTAAAGGTATCCTACTAATCCTATATCCTTGGCTATGTTTCAGTCTTGGCAATTATACTGTGTATGCTTATATGCAAAGTTCTGTCTGGTGTCTTATTCTACTGTTCCTGACAAACCACTCTTACAGCGATAATACTAAATGCCTTATAGGTAAATTGGTCATTTGCAGATGGTAGATTGCTACTCTGGAATAGTTCATGGTTATAAAGGAAGTGTGCACTCTGAACGAAGAAAGGATTTGCATAAAGAGTTGAATTTCTGAAGATTCTGAATTTAGATCAATGTTCAGATCTAAAGCTAAGCTTTTTTTTTTTATAAACCCAGCTATTACTAAGATCCATTTCTATTCTCTTACAGGAAGTCAGATCTAAAACATCATTTGCGTAAAAATCTAGCTCATATTCTCGAAAATGACATGTGTACTTAAGGGCTTAATTTGCCTAGAAGCAGTTTTGAAATTGTGTCAGTTGTTCCCTTTAAAGCACTAAGCCAGTATTCGTATTGATGATATGCAAGCCAAGACCCAGAAAGTTTTGGCTTGCATAGTGTTGTATCTTTGCTGATAGAAATGGGGATGAAAATGAGCATTAACTTTCTCCAGGAAAGGATTGGTTTTGATGCTTCTTCTGTATATAGATTGGTTGTGATGGGCCATTAAGGATTAGAAAAATTATAGTTATTACTGTTAGGTTGTCATTGAAAACAATGAGAAGTATTAAAGTATTGCACTTTTTTTAATGTAGTATCTTCAAATATCGTAAGTTTTTTTCTTGTCTGAAAGCTGAATCTACAGTTAGCATTACTAATGAATATGACTAACTAGCCAGAGGAGTTTCTTTTTCAAAATATGCAGGTGATACAGAATCTCCTTTGAAGAGCTATTACATGGACCACTAGGGCAATGTATGTCTAAAACTGCTATCCTTTGTCCAGCCTAGTAAGACTAGGAAGTACTTTTCATGATGTGTGGTATTATTTTG
>JBCJKH010079837.1:0-18059 GCA_039877255.1 Loriculus beryllinus
AGATGTACCAAAGACAAGTTCATCCTTTCCTGGGACTATCACTGCCCCCTCTGTGCTTCTGAGGAACACAGTCATCAGCACAAGTAGTGGCTGCTGCTCACCTTGAATCGGCAGCTGGGGACAAACTGCCACACACACAGTTAGGGGATGTTGCCACTCAATTTGGCAATAAAAACTAAGAAGGAATATTTCTCCCCCAGACATTCAAACTGCTCCATATGCTCTTCATGATAAGCACCTGAGCAGGAGAAGAACCATAGCATGCTATGGCTTCCAGCTGCTACCCCCTACACAGTGACATTTCTGGAGTAGGTGTACATTTTGTGACATAATACCCTGAGGCACTCTGCAGAGAAAAGGCTGTTTTCCAGAGCAGTTACCACCAGTCTCTGTACACACCACAAAATTGCCGTAATCCTCATTGTTCTATATGACTGCCCCAGACTCAGTAAAACCACTTTGGCAATGTCAAATAAACATGACAATCTTAAGCATGCCTGCTGAGGAGAGACTGGGGATGTGAGACATGAGATACAGCAAGCAGAAAAGCAGCAAGGAGAAAGCTAGGAAGGACCTTTGAACATTACAGATTATTTTGTCTCAGTTGGAAAACAAAACAATGAAGAAGTATTTCATGCAATGATGAGATGACAAGAAATTGTAAGAGAAAGGAAAGAGGAAAAAATACAGCAGGAGGAAAAAGGAGGGAATATGACAATAGCTCAGATGGAAGCAACTGCGAGAGGTTTAAATACCAGAGGTAATGCTCATGGTCAGGATAAACCAGAAATAGATGCAAAATGTATTCAGACCATGTTCATCCACAATGATCAAAGATATGCAATTTCTTTCCAACAATTTCTAATACCAGTACACAGAATCTTATTCCAGTACAGCTTGCACAGCTACCCACATCTTAACCACTAGACAGTCTGGGATCTTTCCTTTGTTGATTTAGGGTGTATGGCTATGAATTAAGCCTACGCCTTTTACCAGTGGTCAGGCGTTAACTGCAGTGGTGACTTTCAAGGTGTGTGCATGTGTGTATGTCATGAGGAGAAATCATGAGGGAAAGCACAACAACCAGCTGTTGTTTGGGGCTAGTTTGAGACAGTTTCTATTTCAGTTTCCAGACCAAGAACACACTGTTTGTTCATGGTCTGTGGAGACCTAACTTGTTAAAGGCTTTTTGGCTCTCCTTCTCATTTCCACTTGCTAAATTGCCATAAAAAGCAATTCTGTTATGGCAGGGATTTTCACCTTTGGCATTTCTGAAATATCTAGTCTTAAGCCTTCTTATTTTTCACATTACTTCCTTGTGTTTGTAAGTGGTGTAGCTTCAAGAAACATGCTGCGTAGTCATGATTAGCAGAGGAAAAAAGCCTCATGGCACTGTTAACCAGGAGGCCAAGGAGCAAATGTCATCCACTTGCTGGTCTAAAAAAGTCCCTGCTTAATCACTGTGCTTCCAGGACAATATTACTTCAGAGAAAGGGGCCTCTTAAAAGAAAACTCTGATTCCTCAGTCCCACTGATGTGTGTCAGTGGTGCTGGCACAGAGAAACTGAGACCATTCACAGGATGGCTGCTCTGACCCCAACCCCAAAATCTTCTTTACCTCCAAATTCACAGCTAAGACTCACTGGTAAAGGCTCTAAAGCACTAAAATCAGGTGCTGCATTGTGACGGTGTCTAGGCCAAGAAATCCCAAACTGGAATGATGCATTCTTCAGTGCCTGCTTAGCCTTGTTTTGCTTTTCTCAAGAAATGACAATTTATTTCCTTCACTCAGACTTCATTTTTGTACCTCCTCTGTGACATCCAAAAAGGGGGGAGGACAGAGGAAGGGAAATAAAAAATAAAAGAAAGCAAATAACAGAAAAAAGAAAGCTGGCCAGGCTACAGTTGCTGTGACTGAGCTGACCATAACTACTAACAAGTACAAAAAGCTCGGGAAACCATTACCACAAGAAATGTAGTTAAACTAAAAATATGGCAATACAGTCTGATTGGGACTTGATCACTGTGTTTTAAACACAGATTTTTCCTTTATTGCTTGTTTTCATGCAAAGGTCACTAGAAAGTCAACTATTATGTTCTATAAATATAAACTCCGAAAAATCTTCCAATTTCTTACCAAAACAGTCTCATGCCCTCTATTTTACTTGGGGGAGATTAAATTAATCTGAAACCCATAGATAACATATGTAATTAAGAGGTCCAGCACTCCAGAACTCTTTCCACGGAATGGCTAAGTTTCTGCTTCTGTAGATGATTTGACACAAGAGAAGGTGCTAGAATGTGCCTAATAATAAATGTTCAGGAACTGAGGGGGTTGGGGACACCATGTGAAGAAGATCAAGGCTAAAGAGACCATGCAGTTGCTATAAACTATGTAAAGTAGAGCAGATGCAATCAGGTATTTGCGTCAACCTCCTTTACTTTTTCCTACTCACTTGCACATTAATACTGCTGTTGTACGTCTCTACTAAAAGCCAGGCACTTATGTGCTACACTTACCTTTCTGATTACCAAGATAAAAGCACCTGGCTCTCTCTTTAGTTACCAGAATTTCCAAATCACTGTCACCCTTTTTGAAGAACATAATGGGCTTTTTAAAAATGGATGTTTTACACAAATTCACAAAGGCATAGTAGCATTAGTATGTTATTTTCATTGAGACAACATGCAAGCTCTAGCTGCTTTGAATGGCATTTCAAGTATACAGACGCCTATTAAAAGCCACTTGCTGAAACACACTGAAATAATTTCCAATCATACTTAAAGAAATGTCATAGTAGTAAAAATTGATAGTCAGTCAAACCTTATTATTCAGCCATGGCACATGACATTTATGTTTTGATGTCTATTAGTTCTTTAATTATTTTCCTTTCAAGCATTGACCTGTTGAGATTTGATAGCTCTCTGGGGCTGTTATCAATTACTCCAAAATAATTTGTCCTGAAAAAACTGTCATTGCTGTTAATAAGTGGCACGTCTGAGTGCTTAGCTGCATGATTTGCCAATATCAACTGTTAATAAGAACTCACTAAAAATACTGAAAGTTCAATGCGGTAATAACAGCCCTTAATGCAGAACCTTGTCTCATAATAACTGTGTTTATACAAAGGTCTCTGTTTCATACTGTATGCAGCAGTTGCAAAAAGTACTTCTTTTTTAGGAGGATGCTGGTCATGGTTTCAAGCAAACTACTAAAGCAGGAGGGATCTGCTTGAGAAATGGAAGAAATATCTTGGATTGGTACCTAGTTCACCTTATCCTTGGTTGGGATTAGTCACACCTGCCATCATCCATATTATTCTTAGGCTTCAGTGATTAAGACTGCATAGGGAGATCATGGCAAGGCTTCACCGTACTTGCTATCATAAGGATTTTTCAAGAGTTTGAGTCCAGCTTATTTCTTCTTTATTTACCGCAGACATCAACAAGTGGTGATACTTTTTGCCCCATGCAGTATATTCCTATTGCTTTGGAAGATCCATACTATTCTTCTCTTAAGGCTGAACAACTTTATTCTTTCCAGGCCTTCCTCAGTGATGACATTTTCTACACCTGAAATGCTTCTTGAAAGAAAATGTGTCCATTTCAGGAAAAAACCTACACAGGGAGGCAAATCGGAGGTATAATTTTACTGCACAGACATAGGAGGAGGTGCTCCAAAAGCCCACTGTCACCTCTGAACATTACAGGCACCCCGTGTGTAAGTGCCTAATATGTGACTCTATATATTTACATTTACGTAAAATCATACATACAGGGTTAAAAATGAAAGCCACACATCAGCATGACAGATTACCCAAGAAAACAGTGATGATGGAAAAAGTAGGGACAATGAGATGAACATAAGCACTCAATATGAAACAAGATTGAAGGGTTACTGGGATATTGTGCATGTCAACGAGTTAGATGAAAAAAGCTTCTCACCACTTGGTTCTACTATGGTTTCAATGGAGTGCTGTGTCACATCACGGCACCCAAATATTTGCATTTCAAAGAAGACTTGAGGAAGAAAGAAAAAAAAAAGTCTGGATATTTTCAAACAAGAGCTGTAAAATAACTGAAAGATGACAAACATCAGAAGAATCCAGCACAGTTAGTTCAGCAAGTTACTTCATTACATCTTTTGGGATTATAAATACGTTGAAGTCCTGCACCAAAACCAGTACTGAAACAAATGATTGGAAGCTGAAACTAAGAAAAAAAAGATTCCAAGTCAATTCAACCCACTAGCATAGGAAGCATGACTGCTCAGGGTATTTCACTGGGCGTATAGATCTATCGGTTGATTTTCAGATGGCAGACAGCGTGCATTAAATGCCAAGAAGCTGCACTCATATCAAGATTTGATTAGGTTAATGTAGGAATTTCCAACTTTACTGAGTTCTGAAATCCTTAATTCACTGGGTTGTTGTCAGTCTATAATTTTAATATACAGCATTTTTCTTTGCTCTGAGAAACAAAGCATAATAAAAATATGAAGTTTTACATTGGAAGAGCCACTGATGTTTTCAAGTTTAGAAACTCAATTCCAGTGTTTTTTATCACAAGAAAAGTAGAACTTTTTTCATATACAAAAATACTGAAGAGGTAGAGAATAGTTTTTTTTAAAAAACAGGGATGAGAGGAAGCAAAAACATTATAGGATTTGACACCAGCCTCCATCTACCTATAGGTCAAAAAAACCTCAAATATGAGACTTGTTGACAACCAATAAGGCTACACGAGTGCTTCTTTCATTCACCTTTTGCAGTCCTCTGTACTTCTCTATTTCTTCCCGGACTGCAACAACGTACTACCATGCCACCCAAAGCAGCTTTTCTGACCTCCTCTGAAGCATCACATAGCATGTGAGAAAGCCTCATAAAGGCCACAAGAAGAGACAATTCAGCAGAGATCTTTCCTTGAACTGACCATGTAGCATGGCTGGACACCATTTCCAAGACAGAAATGGTCTGCTCTGCTTCCCACAGCAAGCTCTACACATGCTGCTCCGGTGTAAACTCACATAAACCTGCATGTTCTTTCTCCAAAATTACATCTGTTTGTACAAGTCAGGATGCAGAAATCAGGCTTCGTACTGGTGATTTTATGCTAGAAGTAGCTGAAATACTTTTATTTTGCTCAGCTGGCAGAGTTCTGCTATTGATTTGCCTTATCTTACCCAACTCTCATTGACTTCTTTTAAGTTGATTTCACAGATATTTAATTAAGCTACTTAAAACACTAGCGCTAACTGCTAAAAACATATGTATGAAACAGTATAAAGTGTATCAGTTAAGGAGAATCCCAGGTGGGTACCAAATGGCTTTGATCAATGCACTGGCTAAGGATTAGCAAAATACTGCGGGAACAGAAAACTGTTTCCAAAGATGTGACTGACTGCAATTTTACAGACCCCTGCAGAAGCACAGAAAAGACAGTAAAAGTCCATTTAGTTAATAAACTGAATTACAGAAATAAAGCAACTTAATGTGGGCTAAAAAAAAAGACAACTGTTTGCATCAACATCTAATAAGAAGGCTAGGAAAAAACAGGAGGGCAATTCTTGTTTCATGGTGAAGCAAAGCTAGAAACAGGTCGAGACAGAACATCATGGAAATAGTCTTGAAATCAGTTATTATGAATATTGCAAAGGGATGCATAAATAAAATATGCAATGAGAATCTGTTGGTAGATCATATTCTTGTTTCCAAGCAGATGAACTTTAAAGGGAAGATGTTTAATAAGTAACATTTCCCTAGATACTGAGAGACACTACAAAACTGCAGTAAGAGGAAAGAAAGAGGGCAGGAGAGCAGGAAACCAAGCGAAGCAGAGCAAGGAGCAGCACTTTTAAAATGCTGCCATACAATGCCGAAGTATTTAAATAAGCCAGGAGATTGAAGGGGGTGAGGGAGGGAAACCTTGAGATTTCCCCAAAAGCAGTTTAAATACACACACACAGACACACAGACACACACAAAGGGATGTGTGAAATGTATTTCTGAACATTATATCAAGAAGTTGAAGGAGACAGATAATATTTTGCCAAGCTACAAAATAAATGACAAGCTTGTTAAGGACCTGGTTTCCAGAGATGAGCAGATGGACAGTAACAGAAATGAAAGAGGCAATAGCTGATGAGAAAGGGACAAGTGAGCGACATGAAAAATACACCAGCACTCAGTCAACAGCAAATGTGCAAGATACAAAAAAAAATACAAGAAAAAAAACCAGCAATGTTTTATAGAAAACTTAATGGAAAAATCTTATACAGAGAATCATTATGTCAAGGGTTTTGGAAACAAATTCGTCTGACAGCGACTTAGAGATTTATCATATAAGACATTGATGAAGCATAAAAAGTCAGCCCCAAGTGAAAAAAAATAAGACAGCAGTAAATGAATAGGAAATCAGAAGCCAAAGAGAAAAAATCAGCACCTTCTTTTTCCATGCTAAAGTCTATACTAAATAGTGCAAATTAAAACTGTACTATAAGATGAGGCCAAGATCATTATCATAAACAAGTTTGAGACATGAGAAGATGTAAAGATTGAAATTTCATATAGGGAGGAAAAGTCACAGCTTCCAAGAAAAGGTTATAAACTTCGACTAAAGGCATACAACCAGTATAAGAATAATTGAATCAATCCAGCACGGTTATGAGTCAGTCACAAGTTCCTAATTGACATACTTGTTTATAACTGATTCTAAAGAAGTAAAAGCACTACTGCAGACATCAATTCTTAGCATTATCAGTGCAATAATCACTAGGATTTAAAACTATCCAATATTTTCTCAAAGACTTCCAAGTACATTCACCACCTGAGACAACAAATGGAGTAAGCTTCTACAGGATACTGCTTTAGCACACTGTAACTTGAATGTTGATAAGAGCTGGAAGCCAGCTACCACATCCTGAAAAATAAAGTGGGGAATGAAAAGGCAATCAGCATACAGCATGAGATCAGCCAGGCAGAGCAGAAGTATCACTCCAGCAAAAGGCAGTGAGCTGCTGGATTGCACATCAGCTTCATTATCAACAGATGGTCAAGAAATACTTGGAAAAAACATCTTAAAGAAAAGTCTGCTTGACAGAAGTCTAATCAGTGAGGAGAGGCTTTTTGCTTTTCTTTCTCTTAGTTTTCAACAAAAAAATATCACAACCAAACCAGGTATTTCTTTAGTGACTGAGAGGTAGCTAGCAAAACTGTTGAGGCAGAGTGTGGCTTTGCTTATGAAAACACATCAACTGAACAAGAACATTCAACTTGCAAGCATAGAATTGTTTAGGTTGGAAAAGACTTCTAAGATCATCAAGTCCAACCATTACCCTAACACTGCCAAGACCACCACTAAATAATGTCAAATGGAAAGTGCCAACCACCTGCCTAATTGTGTTTTAAGTGAAGCACAGAAGGAAATAAGAAAATAAAGCAGAGGTATCCAAGTGTTCATATTCATTATTTTGTTAGGCTGGCCAACCCCAGGGGACAGAATTCTTCTATTCTTCTCTGTGGCCATAAAGACAAGAACTGCAGAGACAAGCTGAGCCACCTTGAAAGCATTACTTTAAAGGCACAGTGGAACATCAAGAAAGTCAGAGCCACCATCAAGGATATTGCCATTTCTGAAAAGCCAGAATTGCCAAATTCGGCCCAGGACACTGGATAAGTGGTTATGAGAGTTACAGAAGTCAAGCTAAGTGGCAAAGAGATAATGCACTAGCAGCAGGTTACAGAACAAAACTGAAATGGGATTTTGCTCAAAACTACTTGGCTCTATCTCTCTAAAACATGAAATAATATTAAAAATTGAGATTGTAGAGTATTGCTGGTCCCAGAGAAATCTTTAAAGAAAAAGAAAAAAACAAAACAAAACAAACAAGAAAACCCAATAGCATTTCAGTGGAACAATATCACAAACTGGTTGTTGTTTTGCAAGTGAGTGTGTAGAGATACGTGCATTACACATTGCCACCATTTCACTGTCACATCAGGAGGAAAACCAAATTTCCTATTAAAATCCTAAAGAATGTGGTTTCAAAATGGAAAGGAAAAGAGTGCACTTTGGGGTCGAGAAACCCTCCCTCAGTAGCATTAATGCCAAATTACTTCAACATGTGACATGAAGACAAACATGTTGTCTGTGGAGCTCCCTGGCTCCCTGGCTCCAAGCACATCTATAGACAGAGACAACAGTAGGACTGATCATTCAGAAGAAAGGTGGTTGCAAAGTGCTCAAGAAATCTGGGCCTGCAGGGAATACATAGACTTTGTCAGCATCAGTATTCCTCAATGGGAGAAATTGATACATACGTGGAAGAGCTATTTACAAATTTCCCTTCAGTGTGGAAGGACTGAGCACTTTTGCGAACTACCATTGGTTTGGAGACTGCTGTGTTTCTTCCAGGTTAGAGGTAATTCTGTATTGACAAATACAGAAAAATAAGTCAGCTAATCTACCCTAACACTATATTATTAGGTTTTAAATTTACTGTCCCAAACAAACATGACAAAAGGACAAGTTATGCAGGCTCCCCATACAGGGTTCTATGATCTTACATAAGGAAATTGCAAAGAACTTTCAGAACTTTTTATTCGATTAAGACAAGAAGAAATAGGACTTGGACAGTGCCCTCTTATGTCTCACTCCTGGCTCACACAGAACAAGAGGGAACTGAGTCTGTGTAATAAGGTATTTGTTTGAAATGCTTTTAGCCACAGAGGACAGAGTCGATTTTGCCTGGAATTTACTCTGCTTATTTGTAAGCATTTTCTATCATGAATGTGAGTGTGTGAAGGTACATGAGAAGGGAGTCAGTTCCTGATTTCAGCCTGCTCTCCATCCTGCTCTTTTATGCTTAGCTGTACTTACCTCCAAAACAGTTGCCTAAGAGACATTGTAATCTCCATGTCAAGGGACCAAGAACATAAAATGGCTTAATAAAAAAACAATTCTTCTGAGATTTTTATTTTTTGTTTCTTTTTATTCAAGCCAGCTTTCTGGTACTATATAAGTTATACTTGCAATCAAAGTATCAGTAAACCTTAACCCAGATGTTGGTAATGTTGTTACTGCAAGGCAGTGTTTCAGGCAATCTTGCGTAGCACATTAAAATAGGTGCAACTTGATTTTTTTCTTTTTTTTTTCCTCCCTCTCAACCTGATCCAAAATGTGTTAAATTGATAGAACACCAGGAGTGTTGCAAAGGCTGGATCTCAACATATTGTACCTACAACTATAACACTGCTGAACTGTATTACAGCTGCATCACCACAGGAGAGCAGATGAAGAAGCAGGCATACTTTATGGAGATAGTCAAGGCACAGGTATTTTTGAGAAAGTAGGGTTGGCAAATTGATATCTGATTTGAATGTGGGAAACCACAACAGAAATACTCTTTGTATATAGCTCAAAAGGACACAGGAATCGATGCATTAATTTTCCAGCTCTGCCTCACACTTGAACTTCACAAAACTTCAGCTTTAGCTTCTCTCCCCAAGAACTGCTCAGTAAGGCTAAAAGTTTAACATCCAGTAACTGAAATCCATTGTCATTACACTGTCAGCAGTGGAATCCAAAAGGGATGTCATTAAAAATGTTAGAAATATTTAAACAAGGGTCAAAAAGCCAGTTCTTGAGTCTGCTGGATGTCAACATGTTGCTTCAGAGTCCAAAGCAAGTGTTGCGAATATCCAATCCTGAGTTTAGTGATGCCACTTTTAATAAGTTAAATATTCCATTTCTATTCATAAAGCCTTCCTTCTTTCAGAATGGACATTGATTATTTAGTCTCAATAAATAAAAGATCATCAGCTTTTATTCTATGATAAATCTTCCAATTGTAATGTGTTTGTATTCTCCTGCCCTACCAACTGCATCTCCTCCGCTAAGAACTATTAGTAATGTTTCCAGAATGAAAACATGAAACTGATCCTGTTTCTTCCCAAATGCCAGAACTGACAAAAATGAAACAGACAATGACACTGACAACAATTTTTATGTGATCCCATTGTTCTTGCTGAAAATAAGCGTGTAAATAACAGTGCAATATGTAACTCAATCCTACATCTATCTGAGTTAACCTTATTTTTTCCTTCAACTGAAGTGGGAGGAGATTCTTCATATGCCAATACACAATCTGCCTAACCAGAGCAGATGTCTCTACACTTCTCATTATTCTCATTCAGCATATACCACAAAAAAATAATAGCATTTTGATAGTATTGCGGTGGCTTTAAGGCTGCTCATTACCCTCCAATGGCATTTCCAATTGTGGATCAGTTTGCAGCAGATGGAGACATCACCTGAAAATTTCATGGTGGGTTTTTGTGTCTGCACATGTGTGTACATGCCTGTGTGCTTGCATGCAGCGCTTATGCATGCAAATAATGCAACTCAGATTCAGCAACACAGTGCTACAAGAACAACAACAAAAAATATTCATTAGCAAGGTAATAGTGATAAGAGGAAAGTATTTGCTTGCTGTATGTTCAAAACCAGAAAAAAAGCTCTTGTAACGTGCACTTTTAAGTCCCTTTTGTGCTCAAGCCCATGTTGCCACAACTGCCTCTTGGCAAGCTTGGGGAAAGATAGGGAAATCTGCTCCTGGGTATTTCTGCACAAGCTGAGAAACAGCAAGCATTCTGCAAGGTGCTAAAGTGTTAGTAAAGATGTTATCTACGGGAACATGTAACATGTAAAAAGTTACTTCATGTAAAAACACTTGCACCAGTTCAGTAGTTACCTTTATTTTGCAATGAACTTAAAATCTTTGTTGCATTATGTAAACACTTCTGCATAATGCTTAAGGCAAAAGAAAACAGAAATAAAATGAGGTCTATAAAGCTGTGGTGAGGATATACCCAGGGTAGGAAAGCATCATAGCTTTCAGAAGAAAGCTACTGAAATATTCACAAGTCAATAGAGAACAGTGAAACATCCAGCACTGCTGTGCCAAGACTATCTGCACTGTCACAAGGAGAAACACACCTCAGAGCCAGCACCTAGTTACAATGCCTGTGACCTTGCCTTTTTTTGCTACTGTTTTCATAAACCCTTTTCAGTAGTTATTCTGAATCTTACCTCCACCTAGCTCCTTCTGGGGGGGGGGGAATTTTTTAAACCTCATCCCCTTAATGAGCTAAATTTTTATCATCAAAGCAGACTTGCTCCTGATCTATGCTTTGTGAAGTATAAAAGCACAACCCAGGAGAAATTAAATTCAGCTTCAGAACTACACGAACTTGGACATTACTGAAATTAAAGTGGTAATTTCAGATTCTGAACAATGTAAAAATATGCATGGCTTAATGACTTCTGTGCAGGGAAGACTTTTATATGGCAACATTAGGAATCTTTGCATGTTGTTTATAGTCCAGTAAAAACTGAAAACATCACATACACATTTTGTCGCTGCTATTTACAATTTCTGCAGCAATTGGTGAGTTTCTATCATACCCAATAGCACTTCACAGAGTAAGTATTTACTGCACAGTATTACATAAATCGTCACGTCTCCTTGTAAACCAAAGATTCCTCAATACTACACCTTCAGTTATTGCTGCTCCTTCTTTAGCTGCAAAGGAACAGGGAGAACAAGACTAAGTAAAAGTCAGGCTTACTGTTTCTAGGAAAGAAGAGGTTGGATACCAGGCAGCATAAACATTTGCAGCTTTCAACTGACACAGTTCTCACAATTCCAGGCCAAACCTCCCTTTTGATGCCATCAGTCAGAGAAGAGAATTCCCTGGGAGTGCAATTTCCACCCATTTGCTTGTGTCACCTACCCAGTTTGGATGGGATGCTCCAAAAACTCAAATATATCAAATAATATAAATGTGCCTTGAAAAGTAATCACATACCTCTCCCTTCCCCAGACAATCAAGTTAGGCTCATGCTTGCTTTATTTTTATTGTACTGATTTGCCATTTTCCTCTCTCTCTGATGCTTGACCTTAAACTAACCATATTACTTGTGTGCTGGTAGCCACCACCTAGAAGCTGGATAAGAGTTTGCAGTTACTGTACCTCCCAAATATGGTGGGGCTTAACTGTTAACATTTGCAAAGCACAGAGATAAAGATCAGATGAAAAGGTTCACTACCACTGAGCACATATGGATGGAGAGAAGAGATAACACATTAACTATGTTTGTTGAAATGGTGCAATAATAATTCAATTCTACCACACACAAGTGAAATGAAAAGCTACAGCTCACACACATTCTCCTTCAGCCCAGATGCCATCAGCTATTTGTGCAATACAAAGACGTGATCCTGAAAATCCCACTGCGTTCACAGTCTTACAGCTTGATTTCACCTCCACAGTATGCACAAACATGGGCAGCACATCTTATAAATCTTAAAATACACACAGTGGGAGAAAGACTAAGATTCTGTATGTTTCCCCATTCTATTGTAATAACAGCAGCATACAGAATGCAGGATAAACAAAAACATCTGTAGAGGCACATAAAGAAAATACCAGACAACTTTACACTCACTACATTCTTTTTTGCTACTGTACCACCAGTCGTTCCAGGCATTGCATCACCAGGTGGTAAGCACAGCTCATGCCCTGAAGCACTGTGTGCTGTCATCTATGACACTTAAGAGACCCCCCCAGAGCAAACCCGGAACATTATACAAAGAATAGCCCAAGAAGCTATTGCTTCTGCAAGGTGGTCACAGCTGGTGAATCGTGATGACTGGAGACAGCTGAACAGCAGCAAGTAACTCGTGTTCACTGTGCAGCTCTCATGACCTCTCCACCTACCATACAGGGATTACAGAGTCACATACCTGATGCCACTGCTATGCTTAAAGCACAGGGCACCTGGCATCCTCCTACCTTGAACCGCATAACCTACAAGACAGACAGCTACTTCTTCGTAGTCAGGGCTCACTGGCTGACAAACCTACCTGACATATTCCTGAAGAATTACAGGGTGACAAAATGACTAGATGAGGAAGACAGACATCTTCTACTTTAATGGCACTTCAATATGAGATGACAATCTATAAGCAATACCACTGTGAGAAATTACTTGAGAATCCAGCCCCAGGTGTTACATTTTCCATACCTAAAGGATAATAAGGGGAATAAGGAGGGAAGAGGAGACAGAGAAGAAATTCAGAACAATAAAAAAGCTTTGAGATCAATTATCTGCTTACTTTCTTGAGAATGTTTCATTAAAACAAAGACTTTTTTATTAGAGAGGAGAGCTGAATCCCAGCTTTCCCCAAGCTGTACATTATAACTTGAGAGCAAATGCAGTGGGACTGTAAGCCTACTCTTACATAAACTTTGTTTGTTTGCTTATCCATTTTTTATGCATGTAATATCCTCTATGAAAAGCTTAGCTATGTTTTGTTTTAACAGTCTTATTCCCTTTGTTATCGGAAAAGCTCACATAAGATTTAGAAGACTTGACCTCAACATTAAAACTATTTTAACTTTAAAGCAACTCTGCAGATCAATAAAGAACTCACTTAAATTGAGATCAAGGAGTGTCACCTGTTCTGAACCATCACTTAACTCTGACTATGTGGTATTCTTGGATCTCCTTTCCTCGCAAAAAAACATAGCTGTAGTTGAATTCTGTTGCTCCACTCTGAGAGATTACTGATCCTGTACAAGGATCTGGTTTTGATTTGGTATTTCCAGTCAAAAACACCCTCCAAAGAGCCACCCAGACAAAGCACTTGCACAAAACTAATGTTTGTGACAAACTCATGGTGTTCCCACAAAAACATGAACTAAAAAGTTCTCCTCCCTCTTTGTCAAGTTTGAGCCATGCAAATTCAGTACCTCAATTAATTTTGAGGGAAAAACAAACAAACAAAAAACCAACCAAAAATGTAGATTAGCAACTTTACAATGATTTTATATTTGAGAACAAAATGGGTTCAACACCTGGAACAGCTCACTGCTTTTATAGCTATTTCCTACAGTACACAAGCTTTCCTTTAAATCAGGATAGTTTCAGTAGGTCCTACAGCCCTGCAGTGCATCAAGTAAAGCACTTATTGCAAGTATTCTCATCAGTACAGGGAATGAACCACCAGTAGAATTTAAAATAGAATTAAAAGCTACATCCTCTTTTGCCTGTGTAGCTTCAAAATGCCTGCAGTTCTTTTTTCATACACAAAGGAAACACTTTTAGATAACTTTATACTTACCTAAACTGTTGATTATATATAACCAGCACATAGAAGTATACTAGTTTTGTGTAAATCAAGATTTTGTGGTTTATTGCATTTGTTTACAATTTTCTTGGGGGATTTTTTGGTGTAGCTTGACTTGAAACTGTCAGCCATATCTACATAGGGTTTTTTCAAGATTCTTTTATCACACAGTGATCAAGTCTCTACATTCATTTTCTGTAGCTTGCTCAATTCCAGTTTTTCCAGAGTTCATGAGTACTGACACTACTGAAAAAGTACAAGATCAAGCACACCTATACAAGCAGACAAACTAGACAGAATATTGCAGGTAAGGCTACTTTTTTTTTTTCCCCTTTTTTTTTAATATGCATATAAATTTGTTTAAACCAGGCACAGAGAACTTTGGAACACACAACACTGAAAGCCACCTACGATAATCTTTGAAGGTTAGGTGTTTGCAAATTCCACAGTCAAGCATTCACCCCCATAGCTTTAGCAACAAATACACAGCTCTTATTTCCTCAGCACTTCAAGTGAATTGTACCTTAAACACAGTGGTTCTAAAAACCTGTACCATATTTACCAGAATAAGACTACAGATGAGCTAATTAAGTGTCACCACATTCTATTCAACTGTGTGCTTTACTTTACAATAGGGCTGACTGCTCAGAGGCCAGTCCCACAGCAGTGAAAAACATGCACAACTCAACTGAGAGCAGGCAATGGCAGGGCACTTGGATACACTGCGGAGCATGACAGTAAAAAGTACTGGCCACCAGAGTCAGAGAACCAGTACTTGCATACATAACTTAAGAAAAACTGCATTATCAAACTGTACTTTTACATAAAGTTCAAACACAAACTTTATCCAATATTCCCAATTTGCCAGAAAGCTGTGAAGAACAACCACCCCTGCCCCAAACTCTGAAGATGTATAATTCTGCACATTCAATTCCACAGTAAATCACAAAATAAGCACTCACTTTTCAGCCACCTGCGAATTTAACAAAAACCCCTCACAATTTAAGATTAGCAAATACATTTCCAATCTACTGTTTCATGTAGCTTTACTAATAATATGTCTTGTCAAGGAAATTCTCTCAAAACATACATACAATATATATGTGGGTAAAGGACACCGTGAGCACATTACTTCCATTCTCTCTAACAAATACTTAGTTATTATGTGCAGTGTTTTAATGCTGATGTTAAAGATCATATGATTCCTGTTCTTCTAGTCCCGTTTTACTTATAACAAGAACTTCAGAGTGCACATACAACATGGACTGTGAAAAGTACAAATTAGTGCTTATTCCACATGGGTGCTGCTATAGGTCCCTGAGGAGCCCTTTCAACAGTCACAAATTCATCAGGGTTGTCAAAAGCTTCATAGTGGATTAATAAATCCTGAATAGCACACTCCTCGATCTGGAAGGAAAAGAGAACATGTATATCAGTGTCAGATCTACATTTAAATCAGCAGCAATTTTATGAACTGGCTTTACTAGTTCAGAACGCATGCCTGCTACATGAGCCCTTCTTTAGAAAACTTGACGAAATCTCATGTTTGCAAGCCCTGCTCCTCTTGGGAAACTGAAGCCACTCTGATACCTTCTAGGTTTGATTCAACACAACCCAGCAAAACAGGCACAAGCACTCCAGGAGGTATGCATTGATGAAAATTTCCTAACACAGATGTGCTGATGAAGGGTGACATTCTGCTGGATCTCACATTTACAAAGAAGGACTGGTCAGGGATGAGAAGGTCAGGGGCAGCCTTGGCTGCAGTGACGAGATGGTGGAGTTCAATATTCCAAGCGATGGGAACAAGACAAATAGGATAGCACCCTGGGACTTCAGAACAGAAGACTATCATCTGTTCAGGGGTCTGCTTGTTAAAAATTCATAGGACATGGCCCTGGAAAGAAGTCCAATGAGACAGTCTGAAAACTGGCTGAACTGGTGATCTTAAGAAGTTTCCTATCAGTGACATGAAGTCCAACTAGAGGCTAGTCACTAACACCAAAACTGAGACCAGAGCCAATACTGTTCATCTTCATTAATTACCTGCATGATGGACAGAGTGCACCCTCAGCAAGGTTGCAGACAATACAGAATTGGAAGGAGTACCTGATATGCTGGATGGTTGCACTGCCACCCAGAGGGACCCAGACATACTGGAGAAATGGGCTAGGAGGAATTTCATGAAGTTCAATAAAGGGAAATGTGAAGTCCAGCACCTTATTAGGGAAGAATAACCCTAAGCACCAGTACACACTGGGGGCCAACAGGCTGGAACGAAGCTTAGCATAAAAGGATCTGGGGTCCTGGTGCACAAGTTAGCAGCAATGTGCTTGCGTGGCAAAGAAGAGTTGACAGCCTCCTGTGCTCTGTGAGGGACAGCACTGCCAGCAGATTGAGATAGGTGATCTTTCCCTCTGCTTAGCACTGGTGAGACATAGGGAGTGCTGGGCCCACTTCTGGACTCCCCAGTACAAGACAGACATGGACATAACAGAGACAGTCCAATGAAGGAACACAAGAATGATTAAAAGCTTGGAGTATCTGATATATGAGATGCTGAGCACACTGCTGTTGTTTAGCATAGAGAAGAGAAAACTTAGGGAGATCTTATCAAAGCATACAAATACCTGATGGGGGAGAATAAAAATGACTGAACCACACTCTTCCCAGTGGTGCCCAGTGACATGAGAAGAGGCAATGGGTATAGGCTGACATACAGAAAGTTGCATTTAAATATAAAAATCTTCTTTACTGTGAAAGTCATTAGACACTGGAACACATTTCCCAGAGAGGCTAAGGAGTCTCCATCCTTGTAGATGTTCAAAAGCTGCCTGGACACAGCTTTGAGCAATCTGCTCTGAGTAACCTGATCTGAGCTGGGGAGGGATTTGGATTAGACAATTTCCAGAGGTTCCTCTCAACCTCAACTATTCTCTGATGCTCTGAATGCATTAATCATGGACTTGGTAGTCTTTAATATAGATATACCTTATCAAATAACAACTTGAGGTTGTTATTAAATGATATTTAATATAATTTTGTCAATGATACTAAGTGTATCAATCCCCCAAAATTATCTCTGAAACAGACAGTGGAAACTCCTTGTGTTACTTCAGGGCTGTAGTAACTCAGCACACTACCTGGATCAAAGCCAAAGGTTTTTCTCTGCTCCTAATAAGGGCAGCTTCTTGCTGGAGCTCTTCTTCTACGATAGCTGAAAACATGACAGGTGCTATCACAGGAGAGCTAGTTGGTGATGCTGCTGACCAAGGACTGAAAAAAACAAATGACATTATGAGGCAACATCAAGAACAAGTTCAGTACAACACACAGAAAACAAGCTCCAGAATCTAAGATACTGTCAAACTTACTTATGACTCTCCAGCTGTGGAGAATCCAGAACACGGTCTTCTAGGCCTGGGCTACTTCTAGTGGTGCTCCTGGAAAAACATAGAAAGGGAGTTTTAAAGTCACTGACAGAGCATGCTCCTGCATCATCTGTGAAGGACAAATTTACTATGAGCAATTACAAATGGGTAGGGTTTTTCCAGAAGAAAGGCATTAGGATGTAGTGCTAGATTTGTCTTAACTGTGATACAGTGACTAGAAGGGACAATGATGCTCATTTTTGACTACCAGAATCTAATGGTTTTTCAGGTTGGGTATTAATTCTGGCATTTCATAACATTTGAGCATTTGAACAAAGGCATTTTAAAAAAAAAAAAAAAACAAAACATAATGCCCAAGGAAGTTGTGAGTGCTCCATCCCTGGCTGTGTTCAAGGCCAGGTTGGATGAAGCCTTGGGTGGCATGGGTTAGTGTGAGGTGTCCCTGCTTATGGTACGGGGGTTGGAACTAGATGATC
>JBCJKH010079847.1:0-10846 GCA_039877255.1 Loriculus beryllinus
CCTGCCCGTGGCAGGGGTTGGAGCTGGAGGAGCTTTAAGGTCCCTTCCAACACAAACCAGGCTGGGATTCTGTGATTCTATGACAATGTGCCATGGGTCTCTGTGTGGCACAGAGGTCTGGCACTGAGCTCTGCTGCTGCTGGACCAGCCTTGATGCAGCAGAGTGCTCCAAGCCAAGGAGGAGCTGCATAGGCTGAACCACCCTCGTCCTCACGGCTGCAGACAGATGAGCTGTGCAGGGCTGCTTCTGGTCCAGGCACTTCCCTAGTGCCTGAGGCAGGGTGATCCCTGCCTGGCACCGGTGACGGGTGATGGCAGCCTCAGATGGCCATGGCTTCAGCTCAGATAGCTGCTCAGTTCTGAGCTCTGAGGCTGGGAGGTTCTCCCTCCCACCAGCACTGTGGGTTGAGTAGAGTTGTCCAACTCCATCACTCTCCTGAGGGCCTGGCAGTGTAATTCCAGCCCTGCAAGGCTCAGCACTGGATGCAAACAGCTTTAGTGTTCTGAGGGGGATGTAGATGATGTGCTGAGGAGAGATTAGTACCATCCCTGTATGAACCCACTGCCCCAAGGACCTGCAGTGCTCCAGTATAACTTGGTTTTGGAGACAATGCACTGACAGATGGGAATGAACTCAGGGTCACTGTGTGGCTTAGCAGCATGGCCTCAGGTACAGAGCGCTGATGAGGCATCTGATAAAGAAGCACCTCTCAACATGCACAGCATGCAATGATAGTCCATCATACACCTGCAGCCTGCCTGGTGCAAGGCTACCTGCCCCTGCTTGGCCCAGGACAAGTCAGTTCATCCCATCGCTCAGGTAACCCTGTACTTTGACTTAGGGTCATATTCTGCACCTTTGTTTTTGCCTTTGTCTTCAGGAAGACAGGCACTTGTATCACAAGGTGAAACACAGAGCTCACTTCCATATTTTCCTGCTGGAAGCTCAGTACAGCTTGCCACAAGGACATGTATTGGTCAGTGGTCGCAATATAAGTGCATGCATATTCCCTGCCCCTCAGCACAGCCCCAGGCTGCATCCCTTAGCTGACTGTAGAGAGGTGCTATTGGAACTGGAAGAGAGGAAGAATGGCCTTTTAGTCCTCAAGAGCAACCTGCTGAGCTCTGCCACAGCTCATGTCTACAGTGCATCTTCCTCGGGATGTGGATGGAGATGAAGAAGAATCCCTTCCAGATGAGTTCCCAAAGCAGAAGGTCCAATTTGATGCCATTGCCTGTGACTTTCCATGTCCTTTGCACAAGCCATGGCTCACATTCAGATCAAATGTTTGGTAAAGGCCTCACATGGGACCATGATCAGCCAAATTCCAGCACTTCTTAGGACACCAAGGATAGATTCTTGCTGTGAGGGAAACGTGCAGCCTGCAGTACCTGGTAAAGTTTGCATGCATGCAGTGAGCTGTCAGACAGGCCTCTTTCAGAGAGAAAGGAGAAGTTATACACTCCCTTGAAGCATAGCTCAGAATGATGTTGATGATGTCCAGTTGTGGTGGCTGTAAGAGTCAGCATCTGCCTTGATGCAAGAAGTGCTGAAAGCATGTGTAGGTTTCAGTGCCATGGCTCTCCCTGTGCTTGGATCCAGGAGCAGCTCTCAGGAGCCCAGGTTTTCCAATGCTACTGCCTTCCAGCACCCAGTGCACAAGCCAGGAGAGCCTGGCTAACAGCCTCTCCTTTGGCCCCTGAGCTGAGCACTGCAGAGAGACCCTCACAGAGGTGACCTGATGTCATTTAATGATCACTTTGTGCAGAGAGAAAAGGTTTCAGAATTGTGTTTCATGCTGACAGGCAGAAAGGCTGTGACCCAGCAATGACACAAGCTGTTCTGGCTGTGAGAGCTAAGCTCTTCCATGGGTGAGTGCCTATGGACAGGCCATGCTGACAGAGAATGTTAGGACAGGAGCAGCCCAAGCTTGACGGTTGAAACAGTTATTTCAGCCACTGCATATTCATCCGTATCTGGTCCTCCTGATGTGGTGGGATGCATGCCTTGACTCCCTCATACCATCTCTATGGACTTCCAAACCATCTGAAGAAACATAGCTGTGCACAGTGCCAGACAATAACACCGAGCATCCCTGCAGGAAGAGGTAAAGCAGCCACTACTCTCAGCAGCCTCTGAGTCCATGCTGCAGCTTGCCTTTTGGTGAATGCCAGCTCAAGGCTTGCACCTTTCCCTTACAACCAACAATGGTTCAGAACAGGGCTGGAGGAGCCCCTGGTACCATCCAACCAACCACCATGTAGCTGCTTCTTGAATGGGACTTGAGACCTGTTGAAGCTGTGTCTGACCACAGCTGTGCTCCTATCCCCTCCCTTTGCTACGTGTCTGAGCTCTGTGTGCTGCTGGGACTCACTCTAAGAATGGTGTCAAGGGTTTTTTGACTATTCTTATTTTTCAAGGAAACTGCTTTGCTGACACTTCAGAGGAAGATTTATGTTCCAAAGAGTGCCGGAACATTGATGAGACAATGTTGGTCCCACACCCCCAGCATCCTTGTTGCCTGCCTTGCTTTCAGCAACCTGCTCCTTCCTCTGGTACCTGATGGTGAGAAATCCCTCCCTAGGTGACGCAAGGCATGTCACAGCTATTGCAGTGATTTCTGTGTCAGAAATACCTCTCTTTTCTGTGTTAGCACTGTTTTAGTGATCAAGCTTTCAGAAACAACCTGTGCAGTGGGGCTGTTAGCAGTGCAGAGAAGACCTCCTGTCGTCAGTCACTCTGGTGTCCCAAGCTCTGAGCACTGCCCATGACTTGAATCCTCCTCCCCAGGAGTTCACTCCAGAGCTTTAAGAAGCTCATCTTGATGATCTTAAAGGTCTTTTCCAACCTAGCTGATTCTGTGATTCTAAGAGACAGCTTGGGCCTTGCCTGGCCTGATGATGCACTGGAAAAGACATGTTCCAATTCTCCCTCCGCCCCAGGAATGGGCAGACCTAGCCTTCTGCTTCAATCTGCAGGGCACTTTTAGTCCAGCACACTCTCAGGGTGGGATTGTTCTCACCTGCACCATCAGATTGTCCCCCATGCTGGGGCATTGCCGGAGTACTCATAGCACCATCCTCTCTTTGGAGAATCAGCTTTACTGGGAGCTGCTCTCCTCACAGGGTTAAGGACTAGAGCAAAGCCATGGCTGACTTGACCCTGTGCTGGTGACAGTCTGTGTGTGAGAAGGAGATTCTCAGAGCTGTGCCTTCCCACCAACACTTGTGTAGCAAGCTGAGCATATTCCCTGGAACTCTGAGGCCACAAGAGGCTTTCTCAGCACTCAGCTCAATGGGATGAGGCACCCAGGAGGAGCTGCAGCCATAGTGCTGCTGCTTTACTTCCAACCCAGCTGTCTCAGACAGACCCTCTGGGAGTGACTGAGGCAGAGTCCCCACTGCTTCTGCTCTTCCCAGCTGTCCTAGGTGGTTTCAGGTGAAATCCCATTAACTGCTGGTTTCCTCCTTTCCAGCACTTTTGCTCTGATTTGGAACCACATTCACCCCAGTGCCATTGCTCTGCAAACAAGTCACTGCTGCTCCCAGAAATGATGGTCAGGCAGTTACATGCTCATCCCTGCATCTTGTGCTGCTCCTGAGCTGTGTAGTGGAGGGGATGAGCAGAAGCACCACATTGCACCAGGTTGACCCAAGCCCATGAACTTGATGGCACTCAGCAGCTTGAACAAAGAGCAGCAAATCACTGTCCTCCCTGCAGCCACTTCAGCAGCTCTTTCCTGCTGGGCTTTGAGGAGCAGCTCAGTGCTGCGCAGGATGAGGCCAGGGAGGAGCTGGCAGCAAATTGGGAATGGGGTGATGGGGAGGATGGACTCCTGTTTTGAACAGCAGCAGCTTTGTTGCCTGTCAAACAGCAGCTGAGCAAATGTGAAACACATGTTTGTCCATGGCCATGGTGTGGGCCAGAGGAACCTGGTGGCTCTGCCCTGCTCAGGCACTGGCCGCAGGAAATGGCCTGTTTTGCACCCATCCTCCCTTGAAAGGCAGGGCTGGTGCTGGCTTTGAGGATGTCTTTATAGATGATGTCTGAAGCTTTCTTGTTTGAGCATGGCAAGAGGAGAGAGGCTGCGCAGAGGGAGATGCAAATGGGATCCCTTGACTGTCCCAAGGCCCCAGCAGGACAGGAGCAGGGCTGGCTTGGCGCAGGCATGTTGCTTGTGGCCTTTTTCAGGCTGTGGCTGTTTCTTGCAGCTGCGTCAGGAGCAGGATCTTGTATTCAAAGCAGGATGTCCACATGGGCAGAACAGCCTGGAGCAGGAATACTCAGTCCTAAGCAACAGGCTGACATCAAGCTCCTGACATGGAGGCTGTACTTGGATGAATGTGGGGTCACTCTGAGGTGGATGGCATTGATCTGTCATAAGAAGAGACATAGGCCCACACCTGACTAGCAAATGAGCACATGTCACCACTAAAGAGAAATCACCTCTGTGTCCATCATAACATGCAACCCCAACCTCACACGGTCCTGAGAACAGGCTGTCATCAGCCCTCCTTGGGGTCACGCCTTCAGCATCCCAGCCCATACACCCTTCTGCTCAGGCACAGTGAGGTACCTGTCAGTCTGCCTGACCAAGAGAGAAGCATATGGCTGTCAGCTGACCCTCCAAGGTGTAAGATGAAGCCACCAAGATACAAGCTGCCAGAAAACCAAAACCAAGCACGAACTGATCTACATCAAGTCTGTGTTTTACAAGAACTTCATGAAACCATGTAACAGTGTCACCGGCCACAGAGAGGCCATGGTTGGAACACACACTCTGACTGTGAGCTGCACAAGTTCATGGTATGAGAGGAAACACATGCACACTCTTCATCTTTGAACCCCGGGAAAATGAATATAAAGCTTCTGCCAGGCTGCCGGCCCTGACACCCCACCAAGCCCTACATTCTTCTGCCTTTATTAATCTGCTGATTTTGGTCCAAATCATCCTCTCCACTGAAGGCAGACTGAATAAAATCCTCTTCCACCTCACCCAGCTTCATTCAAGCCTTGTGTGCAAACATGAGCCCTCTCCTCCATAGAGCCAGGCAAGTGTCCTCTGCAATTCACACCATGTGTCCACAATTAGGCCTGGGTATTACCCCATGCCAAGCTGTGCAGAGCCATATTTAGGGTGTTAAAATTTCACTTCTCACCAATTATCTGAACTACCACTGATGTTATGCAGATGTTGGCCTTGTAAACTCTCATTCCATATCTCTGGACAGAAAAGGTCAGAGTTAAGGTTAAGTCTGCGTTTGCCAGCTTTGTTTGCTCTGCCCGATGACAATGCTTCGCTGCTGGAGTACAATTGGTTTGTATTCAAAGCAGGAGAGCACATAAATTATTGTCTCTGGGAAGAGTTAAATATGTTTCTGGAACAGCCCGTAGATGTCCTGGTTGATTTAGTGCAATCCCATTGACAACTGGAACACATGGGGCAGCATGGCAGGCTTGAAGGATCATCATCCTGCAAAATTTGTCAGGATGACCTCAGATCAGTGCATTTGTCTTTGGAAAAAGAGATAAAACAAACGCATACACAAACCCTTGAGGAAGGGGAGGGGGAACCCGAAGGCCTGCAGCGTGGTGGTGATTTGATCTGTCTCCTCTGGAGTGGTTCCTGGTGCCCTGCGCTGGGGTGGCTATGCTGGTCCTTCACTGTGGACCACTGGAGAGGGAAGAGCAGGAGAAAACATTGTGGGATTCAAGGCAGCATTGCTGGGCACTGTGTGAAAGAGCAGCTGCCCCCACCAGACGAGCCATTCTTGGACAAGCTCTTTTTTGTTACTGATGCTTCCAGATGGAAGCAAGAAACAGGAAAGCTGACACGCCACTCTCAGAGGGACATCTATGTGCCACCATCTTCTGACTGCCACATCCTTGCTCCCCTTTCTGCCAGCGTGCACCACAGAGATTAAAGAGATTCTGGGATGAGGAAACAACAAGCAAGTCATAGATCTCTAGAAGCCTCTAACACACACATAAGTCTTTCAGCTGCTCAGTGTGTGCAGGCCATGGAGAGACAGGAAAAGTTTAGTTACTAAGATTTACTTCAGCCCTCATTAACACTGGCCTGGAATCCTTCAAAAGGGATCCAGGCTCGTCATGAATCATGGAGCACATCTAATCCCTCCCAAACCTGGGAGCAAGCGAAGCCTCACACCTGCCGGCATAAGACCCTTTCCATAGCAGCAGCACATCCCAAGGCATCCTTGGGGCTTGGCATTGCAGGGTCTGGTCCCTCCTGGCTTGTCCTTTGCATGCTCTGTGCAAGCTACATAGCTCCCTGTGCTGCTGTCCTGTAGCGTGTCACAGCCCCTGAGCCGTGCAGGGGGGTGTGGGGCAGGGTGATGGGTTGTTTGAGGGGTTCATCTCTCCTCCAAGTGAATGGAGGGCAGTAAATCAGAGCACTGCACCTCCTGCCATACTTTCAGGGCTTTACAACTACTGAAATCTGCACATGGAGCAGGGACACCAGAGTAAACTCTGTCTCGTAGAGACCTTACATATAAGAAATTCGACCACTTCTCATTAGACATTGGCTTTTCTCCCCTATTCTTCATGTTACTAAAACCCAGCAGCATTATTGATCTATTTGTACTCCTCTGCATCCTGCTGTCCCTCCGTGTCTCACAGACTGCAGTGACCAGGGTTGTGCTGTAGCCGCATCCCACGCTACCTGCAGCGGTCCCAGCAGTAGGGAGGCAACGTGGGGAATCCCAAATCCACACTTGGGATTTGGGCAAACCCCACTCAAACAAAATAAATAGGCAGAGGAATCTTGTCGAATGGGAAGCCACCAGGCAACAGTGAGGGATGGCAATTGTGGGAGTAAGTCATGAACTAAAGAATGCCTCACAAATTGACTGCCCTAGAAATGCTGAAAGGCACGAGAATTTATGGACGTAAAGACCCACAAAGTTTACTTTTGCTGGAGAATCATTCGAAAAACATGTTTAGAGATCCCATTGTTGGTTCCAACATAAAGCCAGCTTACAAATAAACCAGAAACGAGTCCTAAAACCAATACTGGTTCATTTGAAAAGAATGCAGGGACATGTAATAGAGCCCGCGCTCCTCTCGTCAGAAAGGTGGCAGTGTTGCTTTGGAGTTGCTGGCGGAACAGTTACAGACTGAGATTCTTTTTCAAATGAGCAGCAATGTACCATAATATACCAACAAAATCTAAGGAATGACTTAATCTAATGAAATGTAAGATCAGAGCGATATGGAAACCACACCAAAGCCCTGGACCCAAGTTCTGTGTAATTCAGCCAGGCTAGGACACTTGTGTTTGCACACACACTCTTGGGTTTTCAACCAACTGCCAACTTTGTATTTGCTGAGAAAACAAAGTTTAAGTTGACCACCCAGCTATCTAAGAGATCCTGATAACACCACTCATGTCTACCATCAGTATCATAAATCTCCCATTTCATTATCTACACTGCACAAGGAGGCAAAAACACACACGCAGTGTGGGTGACATGCCAACGTGACTGCCCTGTTCGGTTTTACAGCATCCCGTACGGCACACGCAGCTGGGTTGTCTCAACATCCTCACAGGTTATATTCACTTCACCTCTGGGAAGTTCAGAGGAAGCCCCTCGAGAACATATCTGTGACATGATCGTTAATATTACAGGATGTTATGGTCATGGCAATTCCAAGATACCCACTCACAAACCCGGCATACTTACTATAAATAAAGCCAGTGAATAAAGGCACGAATATCCAGCAGAGGGTCTGGTTTAGAAGTGACCGTCCCATAGTTCACCTTCACTCACCTTCACTCACGCCGAGCGTCCTCTGAGAAGCCCCGTGCTGGTGCTTCCGCTAACTTAGGAGACGGAGGCATGTTTTGCTTGCAAAGCCTCTGAGAGTGGCAATCAATTGTGTGGCTCTGGTTTTATTTCTCTGATGATGTCACTTTAAATACTTTTCATGTTCCATTTGTTATTTTTACTTCTAAAAATGACGCATTTCTTCAAATTCATTTTTCTCCAATTAGTCACAACTTAATGGCCCAAAGGCAGCTGCCTGCATGGCAGAGGGGCTGCCGGGCCCGTCCCCACTGCGGCTCTCACAGACAGACCCACATGAGCACCTGGAGTATACAGACACCGTTAGGTGCCTTGTTTATCCCAGATGCCCTTTTGGCTTCCTGCCCTAATCCTTTCGCAGCAGGGCCAGGGCAGGAGACCCGGGAGCCGCAGTTTGACCAGAATAAACCAGAAACAGAAACAGAAGTAAATGAAAAAACAGGGGGAAAAGAACAAAAAAGAAAGCAATGAAAAGGCAACAGAGAGGAAGGAAGATGCATTTCTCCCCTTGTGGAATCGCCTCTGTAAGAGCAAAGCCGTGACAGCTCTACGACCTCTTGAGTATTTCACTCACATGCTGCTTCCAAAACATTCAGCACAAACCAGCCTGTGGGCACGGCTTGCGGAGAGAGAAGTTTTAAGAGAAATCTCAAGGTTTCCCCTACCTGATCTGAACTTGCTCCGAATCAGCAAGGAGTGCTCAGACCCCAGCAGTGTCATGGTGACTCGGGGACCAGCTCCAGACGCCCCTCACTTAAACCATTAACTTCCTCCAACAGGGAAAAGCCGACCAGACCACGGCTGGTGCTCAGGATTCATCCAGCTCTCCTGGCCTCTCGGGATGCTTTTACAGCGGGTTGGCAAGAAGCAGCAAGTGGCTTTGCAAGATTTGGTCCCATCCAAGCACTGACCCTCCACAGACACCAACCGCTCCCCCTGTGCTGTGTTGAACTAATGAACGTGGAGCTGCAGGGAGCTTACTACCAGCAGCCGGGTGTCCTGGCTGATGTCATCGTCTAGCGGGGAGCAGCTATCGGGAAGGGTCTCAGCAAAGACAGGAGTTGGATATCTGATCCTAATTACTACCGGCCCCTACGCAGCCAATCAGGGCTCTCCCCGCTTTGGGAGCTGCTGGAAATATCAACACAGCGAGGGCTTAACTCTTTGCAGAGTAGAGGGATCCCAGCGTCCCTCACATGAAGGAAGGGCTGGGATCAAGCCAAGAGTCCTGGGTGGTTGGGTGCAGGGTCTTCCATGGGTACCGGGTTGGGTGCCCTTTCCGACAGGGAGCCACAGGATGTGGTTGCTTAGCACATGCGCCCCATGGCGCAGTGTTTGGGTGCTGATCACACAATCACAGCATCATTCGGGTTGAAGGGCCCTCTGGAGATCATCCAGTGCAACCCCCTACCAGGGCAGGGTCACCCAGAGCAGGGCACACAGGAAGGTGTCTGGGTGGGCTTGGGATGTCTCCAGAGAGGCAGGGATCTGAACAGGGGTGCTCAGGGGGTGTTGTCTCTGCTTCCCTCCTGCAGGCAGATGAGCCCAAGGCTGTGCTGCTCAGTGCACACCGTTGTCAACATGTGGCTGCATCTGTAGAATGCTTTTGAGCATCTGTAGGATGCTCCGCTTGAGGTGCTCACATAGACTGGGGCTCAGGTAGCCTGTGCTGCAGGCGCTCAAAAATGTCCTCGTGTCCTATAACACACACAGACACTCAGGATAATGCCACACAGAGGAGGCAGGGCTAAACCTTCACCTGTGCTACAGATGAGCAAGGTGGTGCCAGGCAGGCTGGGCACAGCCGTGTGCTGGGCACAGCTGCCGTGGAAGATGCTTCTCCACCTTCCAAACATTCTCTCAGAGAGGAAAAACTTCTTGCAAACATGCAAAGTGAAGAGATACAGATCCTCTGAGGCTCCCCCTCCCCAAGCCCATGCCTGGTTCACTTGAAGCAAGTGGAAGGCAGTGAACTGATGGCACCTTTTGCCTTGGAACCTAAGTGCTAGCAGTCAAGCTAAGTCAGGGACGGGTCTCAGCTTCCCTGACATAGGGGTCTCACCTGGGAAGCTGCCTAAATTCCTGCTAGATGATAAACACCCACCTGAAAACTGCCTCAGGCCTGGTTTGGGGTTTTTGTTGGGGTTTATGTTCGTTTGGGTGTGGGGTTTTGTGTGTTTGTGGTTGCTGCTGATGGTGGCTTTTTCGGTTTTAATCCTGTGGGTTTGGGAAGTCCTCTGAAACATTTTGGCTTGGCGACAGGAATTTCAGGACTTCCAGATATGCTTCCAGACAGACTTCCATTTCAGATGGCCCGTGTCACCAGAGACCATAGAAACTCAGTGGCCCCAGAAGCTCTGATCCCAGAAATGCCCCAGCAGTTATCAGTGCTGGGAGTCCTCATGTAGCCCAGGATGTTCTCTGCCAAGCCCTCTGCCTGTCTTGGGCTGGGTGTGATTTCCTGATCGTGCTACATATGATGCAGTGGATATTCCTTAACATCTGGCCAAAGGCAATATCTGCTCAGGTATCCCTGCTCCCTTTGGAACCTGCTGGTTCCTAATGTCTCCTCCACTGTGCATTAGCTGAACCTGCCTGAGGAGGCTCTGGCCATGCAGCACCTCATGTGCTGGTCTCACCCTTAACCCCTTCAGGACTATTTGCAGAGGTGATGGGTGTTTCCCTGGTTCCACAGCAGCCACAACAGTGAACATGTCACCCAGCAGAACAGAGAAAGGGTGTCCAGGGCTTTCAGTGTTAACTCCAGTTAACACTTAAGGGCTCCAGTGTTAACTCTTCCTGTAGGAATGAGCTCTGCTTTCTCAGTCCCCTCTTGCTGCTGCTGGAATGGTTCATGTTCATAACCTTTCTGTCTGCAAGTTGTCGGGGGACTGGAGCACCTCCTGTATGAGGACAGGCTGAGAAAGTTGGGGCTGTTGAGCCTGGAGAAGAGAAGCTGCGTGGAGACCTCAGAGCAGCTTCCAGTATCTGAAGGGGGCCTATAGGGATGCTGGGG
>JBCJKH010079849.1:0-13353 GCA_039877255.1 Loriculus beryllinus
CCCTGCCCGTGGCAGGGGTTGGAGCTGGAGGAGCTTTAAGGTCCCTTCCAACACAAACCAGGCTGGGATTCTGTGATACCTTCCCATGCCCTGTTGGCTCTGAAGACCAGAGGATGAGGTTGGCTCTAGGTGTTACACCTGGACACGACCTCACTTCACTTGTATTGCAGGAGGGCAAGAAATGAACCCATAGGGCTACAGTCCACAGTGGTTGAGAAGTGCCGTTCTGGAAAGAGTAAAGATGGGCATTGCTGGTCCCCATGGTGAGAGTCAGGTTTGATATCAGGCTTGGAGCATGCACTTGATCCCACACTGCACATTGGATTTTGCACAAGGATTGCTTTCAACCCATTTTCTCCTGATACAGTCCCAGGACAGAGACACTTTGTTTTTATAAGTGATGCATTTTAGACACCAGAGAGACAGAAGGTCAGAGAACAGCATTGGATAAAAGATTTGAGGGTTGTAGAAAGCCCTGTGGGAAGGGGAGTTGAGGGAGTTGGTGACCATCTGCAGAGCCTCCTGTGTTCAGCAGTGCAGTTATAGTACAGCAAACATGAAACACTAGAATCCATCCTAGGAACCTGGCTGGGTTTTGGCATCCAAGAGAACAGTACAGGGAGGAGTATCAGTGTTACCTGAACATAGCAGTAAAAGGAATATCCTTACCAAAACCCAGTCTGTGCCTAGTTTGATTGGAAAAGATCAACTCCACCACACACCTGAGCTCAGATCATACTTCTTCAGATATTCATCTAAGAAATGTGAAACCTTCAGATTGGCTTCATCACTGGAGAAGGCAGGAAACTGCCTAAAGGAGGATGCTCAGGTGCAGTGGCATTGCACAAGGCTTCAGGTTCAAAGCTGGACTCAGACTGACAGATGTTTTCAGGTTGCAAATTGAACAACTGGCTGGCAAAACAATCCACGCTGCTGAAAAGGGCTCTACCAATAGAGACAGGCACAGACTGGTAGGCAAGAGCAGCCTCTGAGTTCCTGCAGCCCTGTGACTCTGTGTATGGAGGATCCTCTGGGAGCAAGCGGAGATCAGACTCCTTGGCACACAGCAAGCTTCTGACGCACAGAGGTGCAGGTGAGAGCAGAGCCTGCCCCTTTCTTCAGGCTCACACAGTAGGATGCTTTCAGTTCATGCACCAACACATGGCTTTATTGCCTTGGTGAAGCTGGTACAGGCCCAGCTAAAGCATTTTAAACCAAGAACATGTGGGGACATTTGCAGAAATACAGGTTATGGGGCTCAGCATGGGTGACCCCTCTCTCTAGACCCACACAGACACCTACCCCAGGCCCAAACCAGACCCTGGTCACCTACCCTGGAGGAGGGGAGGCAGCTTGCAGCATCAAGGATTCCTCTCAAGGCAAGGCTCCCAATAGAGTGATGTGCTGAGAAATAGCTGCGCTTGAAGACTCCTGCTGTACACAGCCACCACCTCATCCTCTAACTGAAACCTTAGGGGCAACAGTCCTAAGATTATCAACACCAAGCACAGCAACTCTGCCCTGTTACCTCCAGACCCTCAGCCATTTCAAGCTGACACGTCATCCCATGACAAGTTGTCTGAATAACAACTGCTAGCAATGTCTCTGTTTGTTTTGCAGACTAATACAAGCTGCAGCATCCACATAATTCCTCCAAAAATGTTGGTAAATTACTAAATTCTGCAACATGTTCCTCTTGAAGAGCACAGCGTTTGGTCGATGCCCATAGCACACTCCCTATGTCAGTACTTCACAGTGAGCGGGGCTGGAAAAGTCATCTCTCTTGCTAACTTCATGTTCTTGTGTGCATCATCTTAGTTTGCTTCTGATTAAACCTCACAAGTGCTCATGGCTGCTCACTGGAGCATGGCACAGTAATGCTTGTCTGTATGTCTGCTTTCCCGTGTTAGAAGCAGGAATGGGTTCACACAGTGGTTTACTGTGATTTACTGGGGTTTATAGGGGTTAACAGTGGGGGTTGCCTAATGAAAGCCAACACAGAGGCCCCCCAAACATTTCCTATCTGCCCCAAGTCTTCTCTTCATCCTCCTCTATGCTGATGGAGGATAAAATGTCTTATGTGGAAACAGTTTCTGTCCTTACTGGATCTCATTCAGAAGATGAAAGGGAATTCCTATTGAAAAACAGAGTTGTAGCAGGCTGGTTTTGTGGGTCAGGACACCTTCCCCTTCCCTGTCCTAATGGGAACAGTTAATTTTGCCTCTTATACAGCCAGAATAGAACTTTTGCAGGATCTCAGAAATATTAACCCCTTCACCATACAAATTCCACTCCTATTTCTAGGGAACCACAGTAAACAAGGAAACATTCAAGGTTCTCCATGACTCCAATACAGACTCCTCCATGGGGCTGGTGTTCACTGGTCCTAGAGCCAAAGATCACTGGCTGTTTTTTGGGACCCAATGTGGGTTAATCCTCCTTGGTGTCAGAAGATGCTGAGGGCATGGTCTGCAGCCTGGTAGCTGACCAGGCAGCTGCCTGCTTAGAGAAGCCCCAGGTCACACAGATGTTTCTGGGCAGAGGACAGGACCAACATCCAGTGAGAGATGGAGGGGAGGTCAGCGATGAAGGAGGGACAAGGGACCCTCCCAGGTTGTAGCTCTTCCCACAACCATCTTCTGGGGCTCTGGTGCCTTCCACGACCTGCAGAAAGCACTCCAAGGAAAAGCCACATCTGCTTTCTGATGTGTCCCACAGAGCACTATGTTTCAAAGCCTGCACCCCCTCCCTGCCCATCTGCCTCCTGTGCTCTCCATCCATGGACTGGCTGAGAGCAAGGGATTTCCCAGAGCTTTCCTGAGTTATTTTTAGTTGGTGCAATAAAGGGAACGGCTAGTTTGTGTTGCTATTTATATAGCTCTCATTAAAATGCTGTTGCTGAATATCCTGGTAGCTGCTTGCTTCCACTCCTGTGCTGACTGCTCCTCTCTCTTTCCTGTTGCAGCACTGAAAAGCCCATCCTCATTCCATGAGCAGCGAAAAAGTCTGGAGCGAGCCAAGGTAACTCCTGCAGCCACCCCAGTGAGGGGACACATGGGCTTGCTTTGCATGACTTGTGGGGTTTGACAGCACATTCCACCATTGCCCCCTGCTCTGGCATCCTTTATTCAAGCCCTGTGGCCACAGGTGAGAGTCACAGCATCTTCCCTGCTTCCAGACATGGTGGGGCCAGGCCAGGGTTCATAAATACTCTGGAGCATGTGTGATCTGAGCTATGGGGTTTTACAACATCACTTGGGGTTCACAAGAGACTGTGGGCAGGGAAGAGCTCACATGGCATCAGCAGTCCTTCCAGTGAGCATCCGAGCAGCTGAAGTCTCCGGACCAGGTCCACAGCCCACTCCTCACTGCACTGACTGGTGTCCACTCCTCAGCAGGGTTAGAGCAGGGCCAGCAGCAAACAAGCATGAAGGAGCCTAAGTGTTTAGCAAGCGTGCAGGAGGCCTGCGGATGCCCTTTGTCACCCAGAGTGAGTCCCCAGAGAACTCACATTTGTCATCAGGCAGGAGCCTGGCTCTTAGCTCTGCAGTGCAGCATGGCTATTACAACACACAACATCCAAGGGGCTAAGTGGGCCAGGCTCCCTCTGGCCCTGTTATCTAGCTGCACTCAGGCTTCCCTAAATATTGCTGAAGGCAGAGACAAGGAGGCATTTCCAGAACACACTGAAACCCTGCAAAGAGACCACTCTGTGGGAAATCAGACTGGTTTTCCAAGCACTCGCCATCCAGCCTTGACCGAGTGGGAGGGATGTCCATGGAAAAGGGAACACTCAGTCATGCAGGTTTTGCTTGAACACAAAGAGTTTGTTCCGTTAATCTGGGTATAAGAAAGGACTTTTGCAAGGAAGAATGGTTGTGAAACATGGAGGAGTGCTCATCTGAACTTAAACACACTCCACATCACCTACCCTGAGTCTCCTGTAGTAATAAACAGCCAGCATAAGAAACACAGCATGACTGAAAAATTGGTGTGCTTACAGAATTTCAAGCAATCCAAAGTATCCCTGAAGTATCGCATATTTTACAGCTCAACTATACATCTCTGTCTCTCTGTCTTTCTCTCCAAAAGCTTTCACTGGCTATTTGCCTAGGTAAAGGGAAGGATGCTCTAGTCTATCCCAAACTGTGTTTTCAGACCCTGCTAATGAAAACACTAATGAGCACAGCCCATAACAAACATATTCCTTTGCAAGAATGCCCTGCTTCGAGCTGTGACAGGGAAGGAGCAGCAGCTGTTTCCAGATACTTACTCAATGGCATTTGTTGTTTAGCTGACGCTCCTCCAAACTGATGTTCTGCAAACAGAAAGCAGATAACAAGAACTGCTTTCATGTGTTTTGAAAGCTCTTCTGTTTCAACTGACACTAAAATAGACCCCAAACACATCTGAAGTCTTTCTCCACCGTTTGCACCCCAGTGACACAAACGCAGCTTATAAAGAGCAAAGGTCAAGAGGAACTGAAACCTGAGCAGAAAGTCAGGGTAATGCAGTGTGAATGCTGGGTTTGACAGGGACAATGCCACAGCTGTAGGGCAGCAATTCAAGCTTAGCCCAAGTCAGGACCTGACCAGAGGATTAGCTAGAAATGCATTAGGTGAATTTAACTGTACTCAGGTGCAGACACCAGCTTGCTCTGTCCTTCATAGGAACCAGCAAACATACACACGGTCCAAGCAAGGAACTGTGTTGGTGAAAATAAGCCAGGGAAAACCTAGTGGGGGAAGGGTAAGGAATGGTAAAGACTTCAGTAAATAAAATGTCTATTATTTGTTTAAACATGTCACTGGCGACCTTAGAGGCTGGCATCAGGCCAGTGCACAGCCTTTGAAGTCAATGTCTCTTAAGAGCTTGCTGGGTCGGAGGACAAGGAGCAGGCTGACTTCCCTGAGGCTCAGCAAGGCTTGAGCGCTTCCTTCCAGCACCCAGCAAGCATGGCAGGGAGGAAAAGCTGTCGTTCCTCTGCCTCAGAGCAGCCAGCCCCAGCTGGCTCATCCCTGACCACCAACAGCCAGCCCACCCATAGCAGCTGCCCCCTGCTCTCTAACCTGTGCTCTTAGGAAGTGGCCCCAGTTCCCTGCCCGTGCTCTGTTGAAATTGAAGCCCATGGCTCACTCTTCTCTATGCATGCACATGCACAGCTGCTTAGCTTTTCTCTTGTAGCACTTTAAAAAAGTATTTTGCACCCAATTTCTCTGTAGCCATCTCACCTCTGGGCTGACCAACCTCCCCTCCCTTCAGCCTCTCCCCACTGAGCCCATCTCTGGCTCTAGAATGATTCCTATAGCTGTCGTCCAGACCTTTCACATGGACCCTTTTAGACACAGGGCACAGAACAGGAGGTTGTTATTCCTAGGGTGCATCTGAAATCCTCTGTTGTGTCTCCCGGAAAGCTGCCTGTTGGTCAATGTGGTTCTGCTGCTGATCACAAGATTCTCCAGAGCCTTTTATATTTTGTCTCTATGGAGTAACTCATTTCTGCTCAAAGCCACTGTCCAGTGCCCACTACAAAAGCATCTCTGGTGGATAAAGTCTTCATTCACCCCAGTGCAGAATCAGCTGTACCTGAATGCAGTCCCTTCCACATGTCCTTGCAATTGGATCAGAACTACTTCAGATCATCTCTTCAATTACTCCACATCGTGTTGCTTTGTAATCTGCTAGCCTTGAATGATTCAGAGCTAAGGAGCATATTTTCTATCCTCCAACACAGTAATGAATGCATTGGCTAGTAGAAAAACTTGCTGTGTAATGATGTGATTTGATCTATTCTTCTGTTTAGACTGTGAGCCATTCCTAATTCTTCTGGTGACCCACAGCTACACTCCTTTCTAATGTTAGTCTTATCCAGACCAAATTTCTCTGCCTTGCCTGTAAGAAAGCCATGTGAGATAATGTCAAAACATGCTTCAAGTCAAGGTACATGACATTCATTGTTTATTCCTGTAACAGAAATCTGTCAGCTCTCCATAGAATGAAATAAGGTTGGTGTGACGTGGCTTGTTCTTGATTAATCCATCTTGGCTCTTACTCACCTCCTCTCTATCTTCAAAATCTGTTTATAGAGGCTGTTTGATTGCTTAGTCCAATATCTTGCAGACTGGTTTATAAATTCTTTGTTTCTTCTCTCCATTTCATTTAAAGCAAGAAATTATGCTCTCCCTTGCCCAGTTTCCTGGAGACTCACAGATATCACTCTTGTGTATCTCAAACTGGGAATATTTAACTCATCTGAGTATCCTCCAACCTGTTCTCCAACCTGATAACTGGGGTTTCTTCTCTTTTGTTGCTGAAGGTTCTTGGCTTAGTCATCTGATTGATAAATAGCCATTTATCTTCTTAGGGAGGATAGTTTAAAAATGCATTAAATCCTGTAGCCATCCCAGCAGCATGCATAATTATTTCTCCTGTTTATGGAACACAGACAGCGCTTTCCATTGCCTTGTCATGCCTACAGAAGTCCTTATGAAATCTTTTTCTTATGATCCTGTACATTTTGTACCATGGCTTTTCCACTTTTGCTCCAGCTGCTTGTACTATTCTTTCATATTTATCCTGAAGATTTTAACCTCTTTGAACTATGTACATTTTTTGGTCCTATTTCTTCCTGTACCTTAACTTAGCTGCAGAAGACAAAGCCTCGTGGCTGACCCGGGTAAAGAGCCTGGGAATCCTCATGACCTGCCCAGCCTCAGAGTGCCAGGCTTGCCACAGAAACCATTGCTAACTGTACACTCTGGAGCTGCCTTGGTGTAGCTTTAAAGGCCACATGGCATGCCAAGCTAGGAGAAGATCCACCACTCCCTGTTGAATAGGTCTCATCCTTCCCATAGGCTCTTGTAATACTTTCAGGCATGAGAAACCCAAGGGAAACTGGAAAGGAGACATCTTAGGAGTGGGTATAATGAACGTTGGAATAAATCCGAAAGAAGCATGGGGTGGCACAGGGGCAGATGCTCTCTGTTACCTTACTGCTCCTCTACCCAGGTAACTCTCTGCGTTTGTGTCCTGCAGACTGAAGATTATCTCAAGCACAAGATCAGAAGCAGGCCTGAGAGATCAGACCTGGTCAATATGCACATTTTACAAGGTAAGACTTCCTGAGCTTCCCGCACGTACTCCTTGTGCCTCCCGCCTTGTGACTCATGCCTTTCCTGCCCCACCTGGCTTCCCTTCAGGACTCTCATTGGGATTAACTGTGTCCCAGCTGCTTAAGAGGGGCAGATTCAAATGGGACACACGTTGTATGGAATTCAGTCCTGGTCTTCAGGAGGCAGGACACACATTTACTCCCTGATGTAAGACCTAAAGGTTATCTAACCATTCTCCCACCTCTGGCAGGGACCAGTATAAGATACCGTAGAGAAAAGCTCTAAGAAAAGACTCAGACAGAGGTGCCAACGTGTGACCCTCATGAAAAGCATATACAGGGCACTAGTTATCCAGGGCACTGAAATCCCCGTAGCTGGTGGCTGCAATACCTCCCAAAGCTGGACGTCTTTTGTTTTTCCATAATTCTGGATATTTTGCGTGCCAGCTCATGCCAAGCACAGCTGTATGAAAAGGGTGAGCTCTGCTATCAGTCCATGAGCAACAGCACCCCTCCCCTCTCCCATCCTGGTGTACCTTCCCAGCCAGAGAGCTGGCACAGCTCTGCTGCATCCCGTCACAGACAGCGGAACACTGTGGTGTCCCCTGTTATCTCCAGAGATACCGAGCTCCTTAGAGCCAGGGAGGATGTGCAGTTTTCTCCTGTAGTCCTGTCAGATGCCTGGAAGAAGCAGATCACTCTCTGGCAACTGCAATTGCTGGCCTCTGCTTGCAGCATGGATGAAGTCCATATTTCTTTTTCCTCTGCCACACAGGAGGGCTGAGGCAGGGACCCATTCCAGATCACTGCCACTGCCTTGCTTTTCCCTTGGGTGTCCATCCCTAGAATGGGCCAGAGCCATTGCTTGTTCATCAATCAGGTGGAAAGTGTCTTTCCCTTAGGTTAAACCATAGAAGCACTACAGGAGTTAGGGGACTGTAAACCAGATGTAGGGGCAGCTGCAGGCACCAGGCATGGGCAAGGCCAGGCAGACACAGCCAGAGGAGAGCTGGAGCAGATACTGCTTGACTTTGTATTGAGCAAGCTGGCTGTGCTGCCCCACACACACCTCTGCATACAGGACATGTACTCTGGCATATCATGGACTCACGTGTCTACTTGGTCTGTAACAGGACTTAGAGGTGATTGAAACTGGCCAACTGAGACTTCACATCATCTAAATGCTTTACAGAGACACCTTCTGTTACGGTTCACCTCTAGTGTATTTACTGCCCTGTATAGTCTGAGGCCAGGAGCTATCCTGGATCACATCTCCTGGCCTCCTGCAGAGAATTGTTCCATGGTACCAAGCCCTGTAACTTCTGTTGCCTACAGTCTCTCTTCTAGAAGAGTCTCCAGTCTTTGAAGACAGCACAACCTAGATGCAGCCCTTCTTACTTTAGACCCCCAAAGGTATAGATATGGTCTGTTTTAGAATCCCACTCCCTTACTACTCATGCCTGTGCCATCAGAGGAGCCTGATGACCTCTGTTCAGGAAATGTCTGTTTAATTGGCTACTCTTACATCACCACTCAGTAACTGTAGACTTCTCAGCTTGATTTGGTAGGGCTGTAGCTTCCAGATCTAGCTGCCTTTGTTATGCTCCTCTGCAGCTTGTTTTTAGCCTGAAGTCCTGGAGCACTGCTGTTACATTGCCTCCAAATGCCTCCTCCCAAACCTCAGCCTTTTTTCTTCCAGTGCAAGACATTTACTCCATCTGTCAAACACTGTCAATGGTTCATTTCTGCAGCTGTTCCCCAGAAGCAGGGATCCATCTGCATTAGCCAACAAGGGCCAATGGGCTCCTAGCAAGCAGGAGTTGGAGTCCACTTTGGCCCCTACATTAGTGGGAGTTTATTACTGAAGTTTCCATTGCAGATCATTCCTGATCCTTGGGGAGGATGCTCCAGCTGCAGGATGGGTTTGCAAGCCTAGGCTAGTAGACAAAGGCTTTTGGCTGGGAATGAGAAGTTGGACCTCAGGCTCAGAGGAGGACCTATGTCTCAAATCCCATCAGTCCCATCCAGTCCAGAATCCTGCCTCACAGCCTCACAGCAGCTCCTGCTGTGCACTGAGCCATCTGGCTGCGGCCCCGATTTTGACTGTGCTGAAGGGAAAGCACATTCTCACTGTGCACTGTGCTTAGAGATGCCCCAGGTCCCACACTGATGCCTTCCATTTGGCCTTTTAGACTCACCTGCAGAGGGGTCCATTCAGTCTACTCAAATGAAGCTGAAAAGAGCCCGACTGGCAGATGATCTCAATGAAAAGATTGCTCTCAGGCCGGGTCCTTTGGAGCTGGTGGAGAAGAATATTATTCCTGTCGACTCTGCTGTGAAAGAGGCCATAAAAGGTAGTGGACGTGAACGTGCATGTTGTGTTGTGTGCATAGCACGGGGCTGGCAAGGTTATGAGGACGTACTGCAGCGGCAAAGGCAAAGAAAGAGGCAGGAAAGCCAGTGGGGTCCTGCAGTACCAGGACAGCAGCCTGTGTTTGAGCATCTGAGAGATGCTGTGCCCCATCGGAGCTGCTTGTTCTGCTGCTCCTGGTTCCTCAATTCATAGGATTATTTCCATTGGCAAAATCCCATGTTAGGTGCCTGTTCTGGGGCTCAGAGCCATCTGCAGAAAGTGGCAGTGCTCTGGGACGGGAGTGGGGTTTGAACAGCAGTGATGCTGAAAATGGGAATTGAAACAGGAAGGACTTTGACTTTCATTTCACCTCATAAACCAGCATAAGTGACACAAGATATTCGAGGCTCCAATACTGCTCTGTCCTGCCCCACAGTTGCTCCTGCTGTTGGTTTTCCTGTTGTGGCTTTTCTAGCGTGGCCCTTCAGCTGCTCCTTTTCCAGCATTTCACAGCTCTCATCTTCGGAGGTGAAATGTTCCAGGACTCTGCCTGATGAGGAACTTTTAATGAGAGTTCAATTAAAATCTCCCCAGCCACTTACTGAAGGGAAGACCAGTGGAAAAGAAAATATCCCCCCCCCCCCCCAAACATTTGAGACAGTTTGAGCCTGATTTTGTTCAATGCGGCAGAGGCTGGGCAAGTGAGCTGGGAACAGTGTTTTTCTCCAGCTGCCTTGTCAGGAGCTCTTGGTAAAGAGAGATTTACAGGACACAGATGATAAAAACAAAAAGTCTGGCTTGAAAAAAATGGAAGCATTTGAACTTTAGCCCTTGCACAATGCCCTTCTATCACATGGCTGAGGAAAAGCTGTCACCTGTAAGTGAGTTTTATCCCCTTTAGGGTGAATCATGCAGCACATTAGGGTCAACTGTGAAGTTACTTGGTAATACTGGGTGCCATGAGAACGAGGAGGTGCAAGTGCACCAGGAACACAATCCCAGGTTTCTACAGAGTAGAGCCCCAGCTGAAGGATCTTCAAGCTGCTTTTTGGGGTCTGAGGCACCTTGTGGTACTCACAGTTAAGGGCAGAAGAACACAGAGCAGGGATGAGCACTGGCACTTGTGAACAGTTTGGTTTTGCAATACCAGAAAGATGAGAGGGTTTAAAATCATTTTGCTTTAACCTTGGAATCTCAACTGTTTATACAGTGGAAAGTTCAGCTGACGTGTTCCTCTAATCACCTCCGGCAGGGTGAGCAGCAAGTGCCAGACCCCAACCGAAAGCCCTAACGTCCCAGTGACAGGAGGCCGCCAGTGCCCTACATAGCTGAGCAGTGATACAAGAACCTTTTTTTACCAGGTCCTTGTCATCACTTTGTCCAATTCACTTGAGAGGACAATACCCAGTGCATTAGAAACAGCCCCAAGCAAACACCATTCTGCCTGAGATTACAGCAGAGACATGGGATCCTGAAACAATACGGGCTGGGTGAGAGCAGGACAGATAAGGGCAGCATTCCCCACCCGGCACAGGCCCGTGCTATCAAGCAGCAGGATGCAGCACATTCCTGTCATGCTCCAGGCTGCTGCTGTGTCCCAAAGGTCCCTTGGGCTTTCAGCTTTGGCACCACTTCCCAACGCGTGCTTATTAAATGCCAGCGCAGCGGGAGCCCCGCACACCCCCAGTCTTTGCGTGTTGTCATTTTTCCCAGAGCAATGATGCCCACGCTTGTCTGCTATTTTTCTCTCTATTTATGGAGTAACTCATTTCTGCCCCAAGCCCCTGTCCAGTGCCCACTACAAAAGCATCTCTGGTGGGTAACGCCTTCATCCACCCCAGTGCTCCAGCAGCTTAGCTGTGGCCGCCTGCTCCTGAGGGAAGACCCAGTTTGGGTGCTGGAGAGGGGACATATGAGGAGCTCCGTGCACTGGAGAGCAGGGAAGAGAGACTCAAACGGGACACACTGATCTCACATCCTCACCCCAGGATATGAGATATCCAGCATATGATCATACCCACACAGCGGCAGGGCAGGGAGCCAGGGCTCCCCGCATCCTCACCCTCCCTGGCACCAGGAGCCGGAGCAGGCGGACACCGTTACCTGTGCGATAGGGTGCGGGTGCGTGCCGGTGAGCAGAGGCACCTTGCCGGGCCGGCAGCAGGAGCAGGTGGGAGCTCGTCCCCAGGCCCTTCCCACTTCCCCGTTTGTCACCTCGCTATCTGCGGCCCGAGCTACCGGACAAACACCAGACGCCAGCACCAGGAGATTTCGGCCCCGCTGCTCCTTCCTCTGCCCCCCCCCTGCAGCCCTCCGGTGCTCACAGGACCTGCGTTTCTTCAGAGCTCCGTTTATCAGCGAAAGCCAGGGGTCAAGAGCTCCTGCCCATGTGAGCAGCAGCTAGCAGGGCTGTGGGGGAGAAGCCATGTCTCAGTCCGAAGCATTCATGCGGGTGAAGCCCGCGGGCAGAGCCATCTCCCCACCTCAGCCCTGTCAACCGCGCTGCCCGTGTGGGCCAGGCCCTGACACCTCCATCTCCCTCCCCACGCTCCCTGCCCGCAGCCGCTGCCCCCTCCTCTCACACCGGCCGCACGCAGGCGCTGCCCCTACTCAAGGCCGAGGCCCCCGGGCACCACCGGCGTCCTGCATCCCCCCTCGCTCAACGCAGGGCCCTGAGATCGCCGCTTCTCCCCGGCAGGCACCCAGGTCAGCTTCCCCAAGGCGGCGGACGCCTTCGCCTTCGAGGAGGACAGCAGCAACGACGGGCTGTCCCCGGAGCAGGCGCGGAGCGACGGCTCCCCGGGCCCCGCCGAGCCGCCGCCGGCCGCCAAGGGACCAGAGCCCGCAGCGGGCCCCGCGCCTCAGGTGGGCAACGGGGGGGGACACGGAGCTGCAGCATCCCCTGCCGGGCAGCGGCGGTACTGCAGGGGGGCTGCTGGGACAGGGGTGAGCTGGGGCAGACTGGGGGGGACTGGGATGGACTGGACAGACTGAGAGAACCCGAAGTGGATGGGGGGGGCACATCTGAAGGACTAGGGCTGGTGAGAGGGGAACTGGGCTAATCCGGGTGACACTGAGGGGGTGCACTGCAGGTGGGGTGAGGATATGAGGCTGAGGTGGTTAGGGTGGACTGGGATGGGCTGGTAAGACAGGACTGGAAAGGACTGGGATGGCCTGGGGGAGTGGGGATGTTGGGCTGGGATAGACATGTTGGGGTGGGATGGGCTGGGGACAACATGGGCTGTGGGAAATGGGGATTCCAGGCACCCCTGGCTCTGGCCTCACTCCCTGGCTCCCATCACACAGCAAACCTCTCCCTCGCAGGACCAGCCCTGCAGCACCGATGGCCACTCACTGGACCCCACGGCGGCACTCAGCACCCAATGTGACAGCCCCAAGCAGCCGGCGGGGCAGGAGAGCCCCACACTCCCAGTGCCTTCCGCCGTGAAGGTGGGTCCTGAGCGTCCAGGCTGCCTGGGATGGGGATCAAGCACAGGGAACCTGGCTGTGCTCAAGCCCACGTGCCGCACACCACGTGTGTGGGAGCTCTGGTGGTTGGCCTAAAGGCTTGGGATAATGCTGGGAGACAAACCTTGTCCCAGACTGTGATTTGATTCATTTTGGAACAGTACAAGGTACAGCATCGTACCTTGCTAGAGGCAACTGCTCAGGTTAGGCACTGCAAATGTCCCCTGAGGCTAGGAGCAGAAGGAAATACAAGGCAACACTGAAATTCTTTCATAGAATCATGGAATCAGAGAACAACTGGGTTGGAAAAGCCCTTTCAGCTCATCCAGTCCAACCCTTACCCAATCCCTGCCAAGGCCACCCCTGCCCCATGGCACTGAGGCCTCATCTCCACGCTGTGTGAACACTTGCAGGGCCGGTG